>JAHZNB010003835.1:0-12882 GCA_027744295.1 Callyntrura guangdongensis
GATTATAAAGGATAGCAGTAAATGGGGACTTAATTACCATCGTGATCGTGTCACTGCAATCAGGATCACGTAATGGCCGTGAGCACTTAAAAATGTAACATTATTCCTCCCAAAACGTATGTTTTCACGTATGACACACGCATATACAAAATATAATTGTCTATCTGTGTAGAATGATGATGAAATGCACATGTTCAAACAACAATTTTGCAGCGTGGACATTTGCATGCAGTGCACTTCAACCGTTGTTTACGCTGACTGCTGACATGACATAAGGACAAATTTAATTCAAACCCGAAAATGACAATATGTAAGAGAGAATTTGAAAATAATTTTTACTTGAATGGGCTCAAAGTATTAACTGATGCACCCGTAAACAGTTTACAAAGTAGATATTATGCATTTAATGAAAAGGGATAAATGCAAGTAGCAGTGTAGGAATTAATATAATACGATAATTAAATTGCTTTTATCAAGATTAGCACTGGTTGTGGACTGTGGATGTGATAATCAAGATACACCATCGACCTACTGTCATCGGACCTATTATGTCAAGGACTAAATTATTATTTTTTAAATAGTGAATACATATGGACCGATAATGCTAGTCTCAATTGTCATCATAACTCTTATACATTCCCTTGTATAACCTTCGTATTCATGGATGATGCATCACATGATCTGCGTTACTGTCACTGTGCAAAATTTTCGTATTTGTGCCGAGGGCATTAAATAAGGACAAGAGTAGGTTTCTTGGTACTGCTTCCAACATACACAATTAAAGCTGGATGACGGTAATGGAAAAAAAATCAGTTGACGTTTCCAACATTTACTAACAACAACAACCACCACCACACTTTTTCAGAACAGAGTAGAAATGAACTGAAGCCTTTTTTTTGATTCATGGAATCCCAAAATCCCTGAAAAACAACATGTACACATCAGCAAAATGAGACACATCCACGTATGAACAAATGCACGACTACACAGCCGAGAATATCATCGTCATCATCATCATCATCATTAAACATCTTGGGAATTTTAATTGAATTTTCTGCCATTTACTACCTACCTATATATCCACTTACTTGTAACAACTTTCCCGAGAAATAAAGCATAGCTCATTCGTACACACGCGTTCGTTTTGCGGTATACCTACATCTATTTTCCCAGTTGTATTTCTGAGGATGAGCTTGATATACAGTGTTGTGGTAAATAAAACCGATTCCAGTAAATCATGGCTTTTAATTCTGACAGATAATACTACATATTACGCGTCTTACGATAAAACAGACAGTATCAACAAACGCCAGATATATAATAGCTTGTCCGTACAGCTTAGATATATTGTGAGCCTTTACTGGTGGCAGTCGCACAGAAGTACTTACCCTTCCCGGAAAACAATATATTTTACTCGAGTTGAGATTAGAGGCTCATCAGATAATAATAATGCTTTCGCTATCACTACTGCTATTTACTACAGCTGCTTGTTACGCAAAGCTTAGTAGTGTACAATCTTTCTGGATTTTGCTGAATCATGATGATGATGATGATGCTGCAAGCTGGATGACTGTTTCGAGATCACATAAGTTATGGTGGTTTTTATCTGGGGTAGAGTTTCTTTCTAGCAAAAAAGGTGAAATGGCAGGGTGTGCACGTATAGAAACCCAGCTTTATGCTAATTATCACCCAAATACGCCATGGCAATTTGGAACGCTACGTCGTTTTCAGCTTGAGAGGGCATACATTTGTTTCTCAGGTGCGTTATCTTAACGGCCACCAGTGATATGGAAGCTTGAATGGAAAAATAATAGTTACCAGATAAATTTTTTTTTAAAATATCCTCTAAATAGCATAATATTTCGGTTGCCTACATGTCGGTGAAATGTAAACATGCATCTCTTTGAGCAGAAAAATATAGTCTGAAGTAGTGTTTTGAGCTCCAATTATCCTTTACATTTGGAACTGTCCAGTTGTCCCTGCATGCTGTCCATCTTGTAGTTGTAGCCACTATGAACATATTTTTTCCTTTCATTAAATAAATCACCAACTCGCACTGTTGGTGGGTGTCACATGCACATTCCAGGTTTTTTTGTTTTTGTTTTTTATTGTTGTCCTACTCCCAGGAGTCCTTTCCATTTGTCTTGTACACAAAATATCCCTTTGTACAATGCTCAACCGTGTTTCATCATGTTAATGTACTGTCTCAATGACGATCCTTTTGTGCAGCTCTGCTTCTGCCTTTTTGTGCTCATTTTGCTTAAACTTTATAGGACCTCGCTTGCGTACATGAGCGAACAGAAAATGTCAACGTACAGTTTCTACATGATCATTATGATAACTTGATAACAATTGCAATATTAATATTGTACGTTGTTCATTCATTCCGGTTTTTTGCTCCCTCCTGAATGCTTGCTTACACGTGCATGAAAATGATAACGAAACAGGGCCAATAGCAAAAAAAGGCGAACAGACACGGAAAAAACTCCTGGGGCGGCAGCGACAAAGTATATTTTTTTCCACGAAATTAATGTAGAGGAAAGCTTGAAATTGGTACAAAACGGGACAGAGACAACATCAGTCGTAAACACACTCAGGCACACACAAACATATATACTGATACAAAAATGAACATTACGAATGTAAAGTCCATAAAGCTATTCTAAGCATCTTCAAATTTTTAAACTAATGTAATGTCTACTTCTTTTGTCTTCAAGCACACACTTGAGTGAATTTCAGTGAATAAGCTTCATCATTAACTGTACTATCACGGATCGACCAAACTTCAAGAATTCACCCATGTTGAGTGGAGCTTCACTCTGATTTTTTTTGTTTCTAAGTGGTGAGTCGGTGAGTTATATTTATTACCTGGATATAAAGAGAAAAGGGGCTAGTAGTATTGTTAACATTGAATAAAACTATTACTGCATAAAAAGCACACAATAAATTACATGAGAGTTTATAGCGCTTCTCTTTTCCACTTTCATCCTCTGTTTTGTAAGTTCTCGTTATCGTTCCGCGTTTTTGAGGATGACTAGGGGAAAAAGGAGTGAAGTTTCACACTGGAACTCAGGCCGAGTATTTTATACATTTTTTTGTGAGCAATGAGAAAATTCCTCCTGTTGTTGTCCACCACGTTACGTGACTACCATTTGAGTTTCTCTGTTTGTGGCTGACGGTCGAGAAAGAAAAGGAAGAGGAGTCAGCAAAAGAAAACGAAATGGAATAATAGCTTATACACACGTAGGTACGTATAGGTACACATGTTATGTATGTATACCGTGCTATTTCCCATCGTTCATTCTTCGTGTTGACTTTATATTTTTAGAAGGAGAAAGTATCAAATTCATGTAGTACTTTGTGATAACAATGCCGGGAAAACGGGAACTGGAGGAATACGAGAGAAGAAATAAATTGGCTAGTCAGAGAAAGTCTCGGAAGAAGTTAACAATGGCAAAAACGAGCAAGTTATGAGAACGTTGCTGGTTGTGTTGTGAGGAGGTTGAAATAGTTGGCCAACCAAAAGCTTCACATTGCTGCTGGAAGAGATAATGGACGAGGATGATGATGATGGAAGTCAGTTTTTTTCCTTTTCTTATGTATTAAAACCGCATCCTCTTCCTGCCCCCGCTAACGTTTCCTGGATCTCTTGAGAAGAAGGTTGAACGCCAGAATGCCCCGGAGAGAGAGAACCTCAATGTTGGTGGCAGTTACTGGCTGTTGTTGTTGTTGTTTGGTTATCATTCAATGGAAGTAAACCTGGTGGAGGGCTTGCTCGTCCGTTAATAGTATCATTATTATTATTGTTTTGCCAATATTGCGGCTCCCATCTTGCTGACGGAGTGACTCTTTGACTAGAAACAACACTAGCGCCAGAGCGAATACAGAAAACAAAGGTAACTAAATTTTTTGCCAAAATTGATTCACCAGCAACAGCAACTGAGGTTGATAGCCATTGTGAGGTTTTCTCAGCTTAATCTTCATTACCCTAGATAAGGAAGACACGCCTCCAGCTACACAGCAGCAACTAAAAACAACGACGCTGACGACAACAAAGGAAACCTTGCCCTGCAGTCTAAAACACTGGAGTGCTGTTTAAAGTGTTTGTGAAATATACTGTTGGCTTGGTAACCGGTATGGAAATAATGGTAATAGACCTTTTGTTATTGTAGTATGTAGCTTGGCTAGTAGCAATAGTGGATGAGGATGAAAAGCAGCGCGACAGGAAGAAGACAAGTTCATCCGGAACCCGAAGAATTATTAGGGGAGATCACGAAAGGGAGTGGAAAAATAAAAGCAAGCCTCGTGTGTTTCTCCTCTATATTATTATTGTACTTTCGTCTCATTTTCTTGTTATCTTTTTCATTTTAGCATCCCATATGCCGCCGCAGTAGAGGGAACGGGAACACGGCGACCTTCCCAACTCTTTTCATGCGTGTAAAATAATAACTAAAAATATCTTGGCTGCTGTTGCTCCTACTACTTTTACTAATTACAGGATTTTTGTAGTTCTCACATCCAAGTGTAGACTTAAATACTGCATTCCAGATTACACAAATACTCATTTTAGGATCCAATAATATAAGCACGACGTGTATACGACTCTCCAAGACAAAAAAAAACCTACATGAGCGCTACTACAAAAAAGGCACCAGCAGCAGGAAGGAACCATATAACAAGAGAACTTGTAGTAAAACTATTTCTCCAGAAAAAAATGTAATAATATTCAGGACGGTAAATTTTCCAAGGAGCATTGAGAGTATATAGGAGCAACTATTTAATTCCACCTTTTTCGCTTTGAATTCCTACCGTTCAGGGGGAGTACTATTATATCGTCTCAAGTCGACGAGGTAAGAAGAGCCTGCCAAAGATAAGACTCATCTTGAGCCTTGCCATTTTGTTACGGGTAGCCTTTTAATCAAAAAGAATATCTTGGAGCATTACACCAACTGGTTGTAACTTAACTACTATGAATATTATGCCGAGTCGAGTGTACACGTATGTATACCCAGACGAAATTACAAATAACCAAGGAAATCCTCTGAGATTTGCCAAATTAAGAAGAAGCCTGAGAAGATGCAAAGTTTAGTTGAGCCAGCTAAAAAAAAAGAAGAAAGCCAGCGAGAGGGGGAGGGATAGAGGATATAGTCTTCCAGACTATTTTTTCCTATGCTCTCTTCCTTCCGTCCGACGTTACAAGGAATGGAATTTTTTGTGCGGGGGAGGGGGAACACGTTCTGGGATGAGAAAGCGGTGGTGGCGGTGGTACTGGAAGTCGGCTCGTTTGATACTCTGTTGTTGTGTAAATCTGATGCTTACATGCGTGCCGCTTTTCTTTGTGTTGCTTTTTTTCTTTATACTTTGCAATCGTCTGTGAAGAAGGAATCTTACACTGAATTTATAACAAAGTCATGTATAGTTGGGTATAGACTATAATAGACCATGTTTCTATCCCCTTGTATGGAAATTGGGAGGATGGACGGAGCTGTGTAAGCAGCAGCAACGACACTACCACCAGCAACGATTTATATTCCTATTCTATCCTGTTTTTTTCCTCCCTTTTCTTCCTGGCTCTAATGTTATTAAGATGATGCGAAAAGGGAAAAGAATGCCAAGTCAAGTCAGCAAGGAACCATCAGCAGCAGCAACAAGAACCATTCTAGCTGGCCAAATTTTTTAGGTGGTATGCCTACCTACATATAAAAATTTGTACTTTGTTCGTTGTTATTTAAATTGTAACAGTGTATGTGTGTGAGAGAGAATTTAGAATACAGGAAAAATATCCCTCTACAGTTTATTCGGTATTCCAGCAAGAGCCAGAAAAAATATGAATATATCTCTGGTTACTACTGCTACTGCTTTTCCTCTTACTTTTATGTATCTATGTAGTACATTCTAGTACTTAACATAAGGTTATCTTCCCATGTAGCACTTCTAGCCAAGAAAGAAAAAAAATCCGTTTGTCGCTTTTTGTTTCGTTTATGTTATCTCCACACATAATCCCATCTCTTATATCCGCATTTCCCATTCGTATTCATCCAGTCCACCCAGAGATTGCCGACTAGGGTAAAAAAGAGAGTAACACGCAGTCACTTTTTATATTATTAAAATTTTTCCTATAAAATGGGGGTCCAATGAAGGCCATATCGATAACAATGTTGGCGATAGAGGTAATAATGTTGAGGGTAGGAAAAAGTAATAGGTAGAAATAAACTGTCTCCAGACGAGACAAAGGGGCAGACACAATTTAACGGGGGGAAGAACTAACGGTAGGGGTTTACAGGAAGTAGAGTCTTTTCTCGTTCTCAACTTCATCTACATTTCATTCACCACTTTTTTCTCAGAGAAGAAAAAAGACACAGAGGGAAATACTATTAGTCATCTGAAAATATTATTATGATTATGATTATTATTATTGTTACACATTCTCAGAGTTTTTTTTCTCTTCCCAAGAATAGGCAGTAGTGATATCAGCAACGCCATCATGGGTCTCACTACCTCTGCCGCTTCCACTGCCTATAAGAGTGTACACTACGGAGGCATTCCTGGAGAGCGTTTTTTTCCTTCTTGAATAAGAAAAAAACTGGATGGATCCTTTGGAGACAGTGTATATTTTTTTCTTGGAAGACTTTCATTTTCTGGCACGAACGGGGGAAAATTTAGAGACGAGGAAAAAAGAAAAAGGGAGCGTGGAAATATAAATGGCGGT
The DNA here is from genome assembly GCA_027744295.1 of Callyntrura guangdongensis. Classification (NCBI taxonomy): domain Eukaryota; kingdom Metazoa; phylum Arthropoda; class Collembola; order Entomobryomorpha; family Paronellidae; genus Callyntrura; species Callyntrura guangdongensis. Next base: position 6,710 of record JAHZNB010003835.1, read on the forward strand.
GCTGCTTGAATGACTTTTGGACGTCGTCTTGGAATGGCATGCATCCACTTAAAAGACCTACAGCTACTTCTGCCACTACTTTGCTACTTTATATCTGATTGACAGAGATAAATTAGCTGGCTCAGGGTTTGACGCTGTGTTGCTGCCTTGCCGTTAGTGAACAGAGCACGAAAATGTTGTGAAAGCCACTAAAGTTGAGAGAGAGAGAAGTGAACTGCTTGCATGCTGTTCGTCGATATCGACACGAGTACCACTAAATAGCTACTTTTACATTATTTTGCATTTACCTTCTTGATTAAGTGTTGAGTGGTTGGCGATTTAAAGCTCGTCGACTGGTTAACTTTGCGTTCCCCCTTTTCTCGTTGGAATCAGAGGGGAAACTGATAATTGGAGAAGAAGATAAAAGGGAAAACATGACAAAGTCCCTAGCTAATATTGCTGTGTATCCGGCAGACTGTTATTATTAGTTGTTGAAATGGTGCATGTCGTATTGGTAAAGCGATTGGGTGATGAATATAATAAAAGCAACGAGTCTACCGAGAACAGGAAGGGGATGGAGAGAAAGAGAGAGGAGGGAGCCAAAATATTTGAATATTTATCGCTTCAAGTGCCTCAGGGAGAATTTCAATTAAAACTACCTACCAACATTGTAAGCTAAAGATTTTCGTCCTATTTACCACCCTCCATCTTTACCTCCTGCTGCTATTTCTTGTAAGCTTTACTTCACCAGGTTTACCAACAATTTTTTTTTCTATCTAAAATGTTACGAAAAGAAAATGCCTGCTGTCTTACTGTAGCAAAGAGAAGAAAAATAGAAGTGTGTTGAAAGCTTAAAGAAAGTTTATTAAAAATACATGAGACGCTTGAAACAAGATCTGCGTCAGAGAATCATGCTTGCCTGGAGCAGTGGCTACAAAAAATGAGTTGCAGCACGGAACTGTAAGATTCTGATCAGTGTTTATTTGAGAAAATAATATTGTTCTGTAAATAAAGGGGTAGATAAAGGCAGTGTATTTCAATTTCTATACACACACACACACACGCTTTCAATTTATTTTTGATATTTTACATGATTTTATGTTTCAGAACCTTGTAAGCTTAGAATACATTGATGTCTCATTAGTTAAAAAAGAACTGCATTTGATCACGCTCCAATAACGAACTAGAGATGATTGAAGAAAAATTAATTTACTTGTTTAGTCTTGTAAATTGTAAGATAGAATTTCACCGAGTGAGCTTTTATAAACTATTGCTGCATCACTGCGACCAACATGGAAAATTTACTAGTTAAGAACCTTCTTAGGCAATATCAGCAGAGAAAAAAATACAAAAGCCAGGAATATATCGTAATGTCCTTTTATGAAAAGACACTTTTTTGTTTTCGATCTCTCTAGATCCAATCTTCGCTTTCTATTTCTGTAACAGCAGGAGGAAAAAAGAGGGAAACAAGCAGAACTAGAGCTGATATGAATTTACTAATTTTCCTTTTTCGTGGGATCAGCAATCTCCTGTGTATTTTAATTCTCTGGAAAACAGTCACCGTCGGGTAGTCTAAGAAATGATGAAGATAATAATTGTTATATGCCCCCCACATACAATAGTGTTCACAATATTCTGTGCCGTTGCCATATTTTAATCCTGTTCTCAGATCTGTTTCTGATTAAAATGAAGATTGATTTGGATGCTGCTGCATTTTATGTATGTATCTACACACACATGTAGCAATATGAGATTTAATATGAGAGTATTATCTATTTATACGTCAGTGTGACTCTACTATCGCCTATATAGCGTAATTAATTTCAAGGGAACTACGATGAAACGGTAAAAGCATTTGCTTAAAGAGTTTGTATTCTGATGCGTGATTTCTTTCCCTTAATTAAATTAGATGCTTCTCTTTTCGTTCAATGAATTCATTGTATGTGGACTTTTTTTAAAAATTCTCAACGTCCGTCAGATCCTTTTATTGACGTTGACTTTAAAGAGGAAGAGGAAAACGGTTCATGTCGCTGAAACCCTTATTTGCACGCGGATTGGTAACAATTTGCTAACGTAAACTGTAGATAAGAAACTGTCTAAGACACTGTAGCTATTTCGTTTCTGATAACAACATATCGTTGACTCCTGTTACTACTCATTGGTATGTGTTACTGACGCCAATACATAACTAGAATTGGGGCAGATTTCTCTCGCTGTTTTCCGTAATTCCTACTTTCTTTTGTTTCTTTGTTTTTCCTTTTTTGTCACGGTGGAGGCATTTTATTAATATCCGTCACAATCACAATACTACAAGTTAGCAAAGTTTTTCAGCTTGTTCTCCCCCTTCGCCATTACCACCGGGAGAGATTGGCAACCAGCAGAGAGGTGCAATGGAAACACAATCTCTAGAGACGTAAGTGATATGCATGTTGTTGGCCAGTCGTGGAAGAAATCAAGAAAACGAAAACAGTTGTACCAACAACAACAGCAGCAATACTATATTATTGGAAAGTTTTGCTCGTGTTAGGGAAATAGCCACTCTCCAATATTGCTGTCGTTCTGAGGTTCCAAAAATAGGTAATAGGTATGCACCACCGGAGAGCTCATACCTCGTTCTTTATTCCTTTCAGCTCTTCCAGTTTTCTTACATATTATGCCACGCGAAGTGAAACTTTTCTGAGTAAGGTTTCTCTACAGCTTTCTCGTTTCCCTTAATCTTCCGTTTTTCCGTGATCAGCAACTACATACATATAATAATAATAATAATAATAATTCTGTGAGTTGTTCCCGGAGTAATCTGCAACACAGCAAGCGCTTTCAACTGATTTTCGGATTGTGTGCTTCTGTTGTACCCAAGCAAATGGCAAAGGCACACATAAGAGTTAGTACCCACGAACAGTAGCAATAAGGAATTTTGACGAAGCGTTCGCCCTTTTTTCTTTTAGAGTAGCATCCTTTTTAACAGTATTTTAGCATTTCATGTTCTCTCTTTGCTTTCATGGAGTTTTAACGATTACAAACTGGGATGTGTTTCCGGTGTGCAGGACTACATGGCTTAGAGAACAGACATGATCATAAAAATGATGAAAAATTTTAATGGAATTTTTGCTGGGGCTAACAAGTATTTGAGAGAACGTTGAAGAAAATGGCAGAACAAAGATGTCTTAGATATTCCTGCGAAATCTCTTCTTTTTTTTCTCTTTAGAAGAAGCATAAAATTTAAAATGGTTTCTTTACTTTATAATAAATTTAAACGACATGAATGTGTAGATTACAACGGTGAATAAGGGCAGGCAGTAAAGAAATCCAATTAACCGAGGAAAAAAATGTTTTGGCAAAGGAAGAGAGATCATATCCAAATCAGATACATATATTATGTCCTTGAGCAATGTGCATTACCGATAAAACGGTAACGGAGGAAAATGGGGAAAGAACCATAAAGTACCTATCTGTTCTTAAAACGGTCTAAAAAATTAATTGAGTCCGCACTCCATTCCTCTTATCACACGTTTTATATAACTTCAAGATAAGCCAAGAGTTCGTACTCGACCACCATCAACCCTTTTGATTGTTCTAATATCCCGTACCTGACATCAAGGATTCACTGAAAGAGGAAAGCGAGAGGCTATCATTCCCAAGCTAACAAGTTACACTTTATGCTTCTAATCACCCTATCAACAAGAATCAAATGTATAAGAGCTGCTCTTAGAACCAAAAACGGAATTACCATATTGCCTCCACTGAAACAGCTTTGTGCCCACTTTTCCCTTTCCAAAATTGAGCAATAATGGTGCATGGTAATTATAGCCATAATTTTTAATGATATGAGCTCGGGACAGCCTGTTATGGAGTTACAGGGTGGAAATGAATGGCCCCGTCGTACCCATTTTCACTAACACTGAATTACCAGCAGGGAATTGGATTAATCACGGGAATAATCGTCCTCTCCACAGTCTTGTCCGTGGTGTAGATAACAGCAGGGTTAGTAGTTGTTCTACCCGAGCTACGTGTTATTATGCAAAAAGTTAATTGCTGAGAAAATGGAGGGCCTGTTGTAATCAGAAATCAAATTTAATTAGCGTGTTGTGTTTCCCCAACATAACCATTCACACACGTTTAAGCAAGAAGTGGTTACAAGTACAATGAATACATAATGTAACCCTTTCAAAATTAATGATACTCAAGTTGCTCAAACAAAAGCAGGCGCCTAATTTGTACCAAATTTAATAATGCATTACGATAATGGCATAATTATCTCATTAAACTATCACCTGAAAATAGTTCCATTAGCAGGCAGCATTTTCTTGCCTGCGGCACGAAAATAATGATAAGAATGATTGATGTGTTCCAGATTTATAATTATACCTGGTTGGTATTCATTATTCATCCATCCACCTAACATATCTCGACTCTCGACACAAATGCTACAGTAGGACATACAATACATAAATGCTTCGTAAGAGATTTCCATGATCATAATATGACTATCATGAACGTCTTCTAGGAGGCTGCGTATTGTGTGGATGCTGTTGGTAGTTATAGTGCTGCTAGCTCTAAGCTTTTGGCACAAAGTATTAATGAAAAATATGTATGCCCGATCGATTACTCTAATGGAAGCGTTGGCGTGATGATGAAGATGGCTATTACATATATCGGATCGTTGTTATCTACTATTACTATGACGACTACACAAAAATATTCGGCTGTTGTTTTTTATTCTGTTTCATGCAGGACCCTGGCGTGGTGTTCATTACATGCTAATTTGAAAAATGAAACATATATTTACCATCATTACAGTCTCGGGATGCCTATTATCAAGTTGTTGTGTAGCAACCTCCGTTGTTCATATTGCAACGCTGAGGGCGTATTTTCATCGTCAACATCAAGGACACGTTAGTGCAATTTTTAGCGCGTCATCAGCGTCAAGATATAATGACGATAATGAGGATGCGGATGCTATGAACAAAATGAGAAGGAGGAGCGCTGAAGTGAATGTTAAGGCGCACAGGTATTTACTGTTGTCTGCAAACGTCAAGACATTATATGGATAAATACAAGTTCACCGTGAGTCTCACCAATTCGTCGGGGTAATTATAACACTTGTATATTTGCATAGAAAGGAAAATTTGGAAACTACAAGGCACAATTGAAAAGGTGAAATTTCAATGGCTTGCTACATAACACTCCAACACTTGCAATTTGTGGGTTTCATATAAATTTTTACTATTAGTAGAATACATGTGAGAAAGCGAGAGTAAAATAAATGAGTGGAAGAATGGAATTCCCTGAGAAAAAACTGTGAATGCCCTGTGTTGTTGTTGTTAAATTACAAAAAATGAAAGGAATAAATCAATGGTTGGCTTGTTGGATTGGAATGAATGCCACTTTATGATTATCGACTTTTCTCCCTCTGTTGCCAATAATGCTTCTTGAATAGAAAATCCTGGTGTGTTAAATAAAATACCAACTCAGCAAAAAATTCTTGACTGCCTATACTTTCTACTAATACTACCATTGTTGCTGTTCAATTTGTTCCGTTTTTTCCCTCAGTTTTCTTTCAAATTCGCTATAAACAAGTAGATCAGATGGGGATGTCGTTCATATGTATACCTTGCTCTCCTTTTTCTCTCTTCATAGCACTGCTAATAAACGTTCTCAATTTCTATTGCGTCATTCATTCATTCTCTCGTCGTCATCATATCTATAATAGCATACTAGAGCAGCGCAGCAAAGCCTCAGTGTGTCTTGAGCGAGTGTAAAAGATACGCATCTTTTCTAAGGGGCAGGAAAGTCTAGTCAAGGATAGATTTCAAGTGAGTGAACACTGAGTACACACATCAATGAATGAACGAAAGAAGCAAAATAAGGCCGGAAAGCGAGGGAGCGAGACAGAGAGAAAATATAAAGTGGAAGCAGTCGTCAGTAATAATATTCTTTCGTTTTCTTCGCCAAAAATTCTGCCGTTTGTGTATACACACAAATATAAAGCTATCAAATCAACCACTACCACTGTTCAGGGAAGCAAAAATAGCTGGCAGTTTCATACCAAGAAAAATGATGATGTATTATGATGATGGGACGCTTTTTACTGATGACGACGGAAGTAATCTCATGTTCTCCTTCTCCCCTCTCCCCACAACCATTCATTCTGACTTTGTGTAACGGATCCTCGCTTCTCAATATCACTCGAGTCA
>JAHZNB010003836.1:0-14041 GCA_027744295.1 Callyntrura guangdongensis
CACAGGAAATGTGTTATGGATTAGCATAAACAAATTTTCACAATTACTAACACTTCCGGAGTGCGACTAGTTAATTTAATACTTCATAAAAAATATGGACTTCCTGTTCCCGGAGGAAATGGTGTACATCATTAAACTATTGGTATCATTCATCTCATCCGAGGGGACTCTGGTAAACAAACATGAACAGCGCAGTTGTACAGTTGCACAGTACTACTACTCAATATTAATTCCATATTTGTTAATACTTAAACTCCTATAAACAAATATGAAAACAGAGCAAAATTTAAATTAAAAAAGCAAATTTACCAGGTAAAATTTTGCAGTAAAAGTATAAGCTAACTAAGTTTATAATTAAAATTTATTTCAAGATTTCAACGTTTACCAATAGTCATACTTTATGTAAATAAAAGTCAAAATACTAATTCGTACGTAATTATTGATCAAACATACTGGTAAAACCATTGGAGACTGGTATTGTGTGTGACCTAAAATACAAAAGCCAAGAGGAAATCAAAGGATTCTTGGATGTTAACGGTAATATAAGGTACCTAAATGGAAACTTTGTTTGTTTAATGATTGTGCGCTTCATGTACTGCACTCTTTGTACCAACCCACATTGCACCCAGATTTCCACCCACTATCTTTTTTCATTCGTGTAAAAAACTTGCTTATTTTTGGTAATTGCATTCCATTAACTAAGCATAAAGCGACTAGGGAGTACAAATATATTCAGATTGTACTCACAAAAACCAAGTACATCAACGATATTTGTATTTGTCAAAAAATGACTGGTTCTAGTATTTATCTTCTTGTACTTAAATTTACTTATTAATTTATTTCTAAACTATCCTGGAGGATTTTTTACAATTTTATTTTTATTTTTCCACCATCGTCACTACTAATAGCGCTTTTTTGTCAAACGTTAAGAAATAGTTTCTCAGGAATGGCCTGATGGCTACAAAACTAATATTTACTTTCTAGACGCCATATACATGTGGCTTCCGTATAAAATTATTTGTATGTGATTCGTTCCCATACGGAAGCCCATAGTAATCTGAAGATATTTATAATTATAGAAACCCTATTTGTATAAAGTCCGTTTCTAATAAATCTAAAAAATAATCACATGGATTTTGCTCATCATTCCCTTCAACATTCCTTCTAACACTCCCTCCAATATTTCTTTCAACATACTATCTCCACATTCCTTCCAACATTCCCTTCAATGTTCCCTCCAAATCTCTCACCAACCCCACAGGGAATGTGTAATCTGTTAGTGAAAACAGAACTTCAAAATTCCTAACCATTACTGAGTTACGACTTACGACTGAGTGGCCTTTTTGACAACCTATGGGCGCCACAGGGTAGGATATTATGGTTATGACATTGCATATCAATGTGTGTCTACTAAAAAGCTAATTGGTTTGCATTAAACTAAAATTATTGGCATGTGCTCCAAGTGTGTAGAATGTAGAATAGTGAGACAAGATTACATGCACTGAGTACGAAATCCTCTAGGTGGAAAAGGGACTTGCCAGCGCATATATTATTTTGTCAGTTTTTCTGGAGGAAAATGGCATCCCCAATAAAATATAAATATCATTACCTCCAAAACGCACCCGAGAAAGAGTTCCATATTCAGCAGGAGAGTGGTCATCATCAGTCTAACTCTAAACGCTTCTCCTTATATGTTGTGGTCTTTATTATATTGGTGTCCTACATTGCTCTAAATATCCTGCTACCCAAGAACAGTAGCTGGTTTCTTAGTGATTACAGTCTCCAGAATATCAACCGTGGGAAACATTTACGAGGGATGGGTAAGGTTAACAAGCCCACAGAAACAGTTACCAAAAAGACGTCTGCCAATGTATCTTCAACAAAAAGTGAGTAATGTGACGGCCAAACAATACTATTATCGTTTAAGTGCAAAGTGCACACTTGTGTTAGGAATATTTTATTTTCAGTACCAACTTCAGGAATCAAGCTGGTGTGTGAGATTCCTAAGCTCGACCCCTACAACAAGTCGATAAAACACTTGATAGAGGATAATTACCCTGTCAATTGCACCGAAAAATTTTCTCTGCTGTTTGAATCACACGCCAACTCCGCAGTCATAGCACGGCCGGAGAGGATACGAGAGGCCGGTTATAAATCTTGTTGTTACAAGATCATATCCAGAAAAAACACTACCGATAAGGGATACAGGTAAAAAANAAAAAAAACTTTATTTAAAAAGTAGTCTTTATTCCCTGGTTTTTAAAACATTATTACACAATTATAATTTGCCACTATGTTTTAGCCTTTCTGAAAAATGCACCCCGCTCAATATAGAAACATCCAAGTCAGCAAAAAATACTTCAAACTTGGAATTCATTGGGATCTATTGTGTGCCAACCAAGAATAACTCTGCAAGAAGCAACTCTACAACCACGACAGGGCGAACTATAGTGACAAACAGTGAAAAAATTGTGGATGTTCATGTTCTGGTTAACCTAAAACCGGCAGTGGAGCAACGCGTTCAAACATATTATGAAAATCTGAAGAAAAAGAATGGGAGTGCCTCTAAGAAGTCTAGTGCAGGGACTCTTCCGGAGAGCGAGAAAGTTAACGTGGTCATTTTGGGAATTGACGCCGTGTCTCACATGAATTTCATTCGAACCATGCCCAAATCCTACGCCTTTTTAATGAATGCATTGTCTGCGGTGGAAATGCAGGGATACAACAAGATTGGAGGTAAGTTAAACCACGAACCGGGGGATTGGCGGAGAGAAATCTTTTCACAGGAGACGGTTCAATTAAGACATGAAAAATCGATCTTTTATAAAGAACCTCTCACTGATTACAAGTGTTGAATAATCCTATACGCGTAGCAACCGGGGCGTACATTGCAGGATATGATTGTCCTCCTTTTGCCCAGCCCTAATGTTACGCCACTGCAATCCACTGGATTGCAGTGGATTGAATCCAGTAATTGTTACATTAGTGCAAACATTTTGAGTTATTATTTTTTTAATCGAAAAAAATTGAATTCGCATTTTAAATATTTAAAAATTTGCATATCAAAATATTTCATCATCATCATTAAATATAATAGTATCAACACTGCTGAATTTCAATTTTTCTATAAAAATTGTAAATTTAAAAATGCGTTGCGCTGTCCATCACGGCAATTGACAAATTGTGCTTGTCTGTTGGTACATTTAGATAACACGTTTCCAAACTTAGCTGCCGCTCTGACATCGTTCAACACGTCCAAAATGGAATCCTGTGAAAAAAATCATGAATTTGACGACTGTCCTTTTATTTGGAAGCAGTACGCCACCCAAGGTTTTCGCACGTCGTACGGAGAAGATTCCACATGGATGGGAATTTTTAACTACATAAATGCCGGTTTCAGGCAGCTACTAACGGACTACTACCTCCGACCTTTTGGCAACGCGGCAGAAGATCTCATTGGTAATCACCATCGAATGAACACCAATTTTTGCTATGGTCCACGTCTAACATTCCAGGTACTTTTGGGCTACATGAAAAAATTAGCGTTTACCATGGGACACCACAGACGCTACTTTCAGCTCATTTGGGCGACGTCTATGACACACGACTTTTTAAACGCTGGGCGAGCTGGGGACTCGCATTTACACGAAATGCTCAGTTGGTTCAAAGAGGAAGGGCACTTTAATCAGACCGTATTTATTTTAATGAGTGACCATGGAATACGCTATGGATCTATTCGGAACTTTAAGCAAGGTCAGTTGGAGGAACGCCTCCTCTTTTTGTATTTCATAATGCCAGCTTGGTTCAAAAGCAAGTACTCCTTGGCGATGGCTAATCTGGGAAGAAATGTCCCGCGTTTGACCACCCCCTTTGATTTGCACGAAACGCTTAAAGACCTTTTTTTAAAAAATTTTCTAAAAAGGAAAGAGCTTCCGCGAGGAATTAGTCACTTTTTAACAGTGCCAGTCTCCAGGACGTGTGAAATGGCGTCAGTGCAGGACCACTACTGTACATGTCACCAATCCAAGGATGTTCCCAGCTCTGACCCGGTGGTGAAACAGGTAGCAAACTATGTAGTGTTCCACATAAACGGGTTAATATCCAAGTACACAGATTGTGCGTATTTGACGTTAGGAGCCGTAAAACAGGCAACGCGTCTTGTAACAGATTTCAGTAGAGGGAATGAATATCAATTAATTCTGGAAACTATGCCGGGAGGTGCGATTTTTGAGACGTCAGTGGAGAAAGATAAGAAAGACGTTTGGAAGGTGTCAGGGACGATCAGTAGAACCAATTTGTACGGGAATCAGAGTCACTGTGTGGAGGAAAAAGAGGTGAAAATGTTCTGCTACTGTCTAGATTTAATGACCAATAAAACTGTGACGTGAAACTGAACTGGTGTATAATTACTTATTAATTTATTGATTAAAATTTAACGATTCTTAAAAACGAAATATGCAAATATTTTGTTAAAATTTCGTAAAATTGCAACTGTCCGGCCTACGACTCCTCATTTTGTTACACATTTCATATCATTTATGTTATGAGTTAATTATAAAAATTAAAATACTCGTACATTCATTCATTTCATTCTGGCGACCATGTAAAATGACAACAAAATTCGACCTTCAAATTTTTACAGCAGTTTACACAATACGTACATGAACTGATAATAAAAGATGTTAAGAATGGCTAAACTAAATAAACCTTCTGTAATTTCAGCAGTAGAGACGCAGATGGAAACGTTTGCATTGATACAAGCTAATTAAATTGATAAAGACTTGATATTTTGGCTTATCATTTGACCTGGTAGTGCTAAAAGTTTGAGCTAATTTAGATAAAGTTTAAAAATTTACTCCCGAATGACGCCCGGGGTTGACCAAATTTGCTGAAATTGCATCATTTCATTGCATTGCATAGAAGCCAGAGGCATACTGGCAAGCAGCACAACGAATTTGATCAGTGAAAACCGAGACCGAGAAAACTATGGTTTAAAAAATCATTGCACTTAGCACTCGTATATGAACTAAAATGAGCAAATGAGTAGAGTAATCGAGAATCGAGAGATCCAAACCACTCGGTTCGGCACTTCGGCACCTTTCTTTTGCTGTATGACTTACTGCATTGCTTACTACACATTTTTAGGAACGGTCACAGCCATCTTGGCTGAGCCAAGCCAAATAGCGCATGCCTTCTTTCTACTGCAACTGAACTGAACTAGGCCATAAGCAACTGAATAACAATTGCCATTGAAAAGAGTTGCTGTGATACACTTCTCAGTGTTGTGGCGCGCTCAAGTAATTTTAAATGTTTCTGTTGTTTTGCAAATTGCATTGCAATGGCACATATTTATATTTATGTAGTAAGCTAATTAATAGTTACATTTTGCAAATTGCAATTGCTTCGACACATGTGACATCGACGAATTAATATTTATTTAATATTTAAATTTTATCTTCATTTCTGTACTTACAATTTGTTATTGTAGTTGCCAAAAAGAGAAAGATACACACTTGTACTTAATAATGAACTTTATCATATTTATTAATTTCTTCTAAATAGGGCATATAAGTAATTTATGAAGCATAAGTCACTCTGCACTTTTGGCAGTCACTTGTCGTCACGGTGTGCAGTTGTTCAGTCAGGTACAGTTGACGGTTCAAATTATTAGCAGCTGTATTGATTATTTTTTATTTTATTGTAACGTGACGAGTTGAGAATTTTTTAATTTAGAGATGGATGAAGATATCGATGAAATTCCAGTCAACATCAACCTTTTAACTGATGGTCCAGGTCCTTTTGTCCTCGAGGTAGAAGATCCTTTAGCCAACATAAAAGAAGGAGATGCAGCACGTGACCCACTTCAGGCACAGTCTTGTGTTTCTGTGGCTACAATTAAAGAAGAAGATCCTTTAGCTACTCTATGGTTACCGAAACAGGGGCGCCTACGGGACGGTAATAAAGGGGCACAGGTAATCGTAAAAACTAGTTTAGCAAGGAGAGGCAGAGGCCGAGTAAGTCGTGGTAGAAATCACAGTGTATCACCACAAGTTGTACAGCTCCCTGAGACTCCAAGGCCAAACCTCCCACCAAAGTATGTCACCATGTCATTTGGAGAATTTACTCAGGAAATGCGAAAAAACATGCATGGAATAGTACAGGAGTCACTGGGATTGTTTCAGCGTGATCCTCGGGAGTATCATCCGTTCTACCTCCGAATATTGAAATACGTCACTATTGGTCAGCGGTTAGGATTTGTGAGCAATGAGGAGGATGTCGTCATAAACTCAATTTTTGGTGGATTTTTAAATTTAGCAAAGATCAAGTACGAAGCGTCAATTCACAAGCCGGTGGTGTACGCTGGGGAGAGGTCACCATACGCCACGTACATTCTAACTGGAAAAGTGGTTATCGACGGGAAAGTGGTAACTACTCAACAAGACGAGAAAATGCGAAAAACAAAGTTTAAAAAATTGGAGGATGTCGCAAGACAAATAAAAACGGAATGGGAAGTGAGGAATCCAGGTGCATCCGAAGCTGACATCAAGGACGATGTGCGGACAATGTACAAGTTTTTTCAGGAATGCAAGGCGTTTCTTGATCCATCGGACACAATCAAAATGAATATTATTTGGAGCGAGTTTTCTGGGGCTAAAAAGACTTGTGATGTAAAGAGTGTCCTTCCTCGTTTGGGTGGAATTGAAAGAAGTACTTCAAAGAAAAACCTTACTATTAAAGTGTTAGTGCACCCACCGGCCCAGTCCCCTAGCAGACTTGCATCTCCACTCTCTCCAGAACATTCTCCCCCGCCTTCTCCAGTGTCTCCAGGAGGTCCACCCTCTCCTGCGTCTCCAGATCCGCCCGCTCCCAACACTACTTCAACTTCTTCAAATCGAAAACAGAAATTGGCTCCTCGTTCAATTTCCACCTATAATTTAAACTTGAGCACTGAGCAGACAAATAGCACTACCAACAGTGGCATTTCAACCCTGTCTCTGAAAGCAAAATCAGGAAAAAAACGGAGGAAGGATATCCCTAAAAAAGCAGCTAAACAGCCAATCCACGCAAAATCCATACTGCTGAAGACGAAAAGGAAATTACGAGGGAGAAAAATGTGGGGCGATTCCCAACAGTTGCAACTGGAAAGACTGATAACAACTCAACCGGGCAGCAAAGTAAAGGCCGCAGTAATTAGTAAAAACACGCGGGTACTTGCAACTCCAAGAAAAAAGTCGTCTAATACAAGCATTCAAAAACTAACGCCTCTAAACGATTCCTGTGCTAAAGTTTCCTCATCTAGAAAAAATGTGAATAAGTTGAGCAAATTCAGAAAGACTGCCAGCAACTCTGGAATGACATCCAAAACCACTAAAACTTCATTTTCGACAAAAAGTTCGTTGAGAAGGAAGAAGAGACAAGAAGCCCTTTCTCGATTAAGGAACTCTGGAAAAAATAGTGATGCGAGACAATTGAGGTTAGAGAAATTATCAATTAGGAGGAAAACTAGTTTAAAAAATAGTAATGAAATTTCAACTCAGAAGGCCAATTCAGCTCAAAAGAAAGATGGTGAATATATCAAAATTGAAATTAATGACGACATCACAGATGCCGGCACTAACCATTTCCAAAACGAAAACTGCGATTCTTCTGACGAAGCTGAGTGTACAAGCAAAATAATCCCACCGCAACAACAACAACAACAAGTAGCGAGACAAATTCCAAAAAGACGGAGTTATTATTGCGACATCTGTGGGAAACGCTTCTTCACTGTAAATGAAGCAAAACTTTGGGAACACAAAGTGAAGGATCACGATGGGTCTCCAGAGGAGGTAGCAGCTGCACTTGGAGTTTCATCTGTGGTTAAGTGCGACTTTTGTCCGAAATGGTTTTTCAAACAAATTATTCTTTTGAGGCACCTTCAAAGCGATCATCCAGAACACTTTAAAATCGACTCGTTGAAAAAACAGCAAAGGATGGACACGTTTAATATACATAACAAGTACATATTCAGCAGGCTAATAGTTAACTGCGAATTGTGCGGAGTGAAACTACGTCTGAGCATGCTGAGCTACCATTTAAAGACTGGCCATAGGCTCATTGAAAATGGCAACCTGTGGCACTGCAAAATTTGTCCTGCTGAAATCAAATTTACGTCAAGGTATTTATGGTTGAGACACATGAAGACACACAGAAAACAAGTGAATATGGATGAGATATTGGAGATTGCCAAAAAGCCCAATACATCAAACACAAGTGTCCCGGAAACTACTGCAGATGTACCTGCTGTAAGACTAACGCCGTCAGAATCGTCATTATATTCAACACACTGTGCGTCAAAGATACGGCAGCAGCAGCAAGAAGAAGATCCCATGCTGCATGAGTCGTTAATTGATCCGGAGGGTCGGGAAAAATGTGAAGGTTGTAACGGTCTTTTTGACCCAGCATACTTGCCCATTCATAAGGAAGCATTTCACAGTCTAATAAGCCCTCGAGTGGCTTGTCCAGCTTGTGCTATGACATTTATTAGCGGCATAGGAGTGTGGAACCATTATTGCACTGAACACATTAGCAACGGGGACTTTTCCTATTTGGATCCTGTACCGCCAAGTTTTCGTAGTGGTTACAAAGTACCAGTAAAAAATGATGATTCTATTGTTCCTAGTAAAATTTCCCGGTTTTGTGATAAGTGTGGACGAGAATTCTGTTCCGTAGATAGTTTGAGGCGTCATTTATCCAACTTTCACGGAGGAGAGGATCAGCAACCGAGAGATTATTTTCAGTGTGCCTATTGTCCCAAGCAATATAAAAATAAAGACATTCTGGACGAACATGTGAGACGGATTCATCAAGGGCTGGTCATCAGCACGTGTCCGCACTGCACCAGGGACCTTCAGTCCAGTGGAAAACTGTGGAAGCACATGGTAATTGGTAATTAGTAATTATAATAGAAAGGGCAACACGCTAAATACAAGAAAAATATTAAAAATATTAGTATTTAGCATTATTATAAATATAATTATTTTGTTTTCCTTTTTGTAGATAGTCGCACATGGGATATCTGCGACCGACGCGGCCGCCCACTGCAAGGTCGCTATTATTACTTGTTCCTTGTGTGGTGAGGACTTGTTGGCTGATCGACAATATGTGAATCATGTAAAGACCCAGCATCCTGAGCAATCTACAGAGTTTCTGAATGCTTGCAAAAATCAGGCAAAAGCCATAAGACCGTTCCGGAGCCGAGATCGGATTAAACCTGAAGGAGGGTATAAGGTAAAATATTCTCAAGATAGTGGGGTGTGTCCCGAGTGCGGCAAGAAGACGAAACAAGGACTTCGGAGTCATAGACTGAAAGTTCACGGGGTAGATTTAGAGGTAGGCTTCGATTGTCCTCTCGATGGATGCAAGTCCCGACTAACAACACTATCTAATGTTCGGAAGCACATACGAGCATTCCACATCAGTCCTTTGGAAGAGAAAATTGTGTCGCGGAAGATTATAGAGGTGGTGGAAGAAGGAACTATTTGTTCAGTTTACTTGTGCACGCTGTGCAACACGTATTTGTTTTACTACGATCAAATCAAAGTTCATATGGTGGCTAGCCATCCGGAATTTTGTGAGGATATTGGGAAGCCATTGGAGTTTCTTTGTCCGCACTGCTCGCCCTTGGCGGAAAGTAATAAGTGGGACAGTGAAGAGATGGTTCGGAAACATGTGGAGGAGGTGCACCCTGAATTGATGTGGCGTTGCCCGATTTGTGACAAGAGTGTTTTGAGTCCGGAGGACCTTGATAAGCATTTTATGGAGGATCACAGTAATAATAATAAAAGCACAGTGGAGGGCGGAGGAGGGAAGACGGTGAAGGACAGGGACGACGAGGAAAACAAGTTGTACCTGAAATTGAAATGTGTGCCGAAAGATATTACTCACAAAATCGCGAGTGAGACGACCCAATTATTGAAAGCACGAAAGGAACTATTCCACAAGTATTCTGAGATGACGACCAAATGTGAAATTTGCAAGACGGAAGTACCTTTAAAATGCCTAGGAACACATGCTCTTGAGGAACATGGAATTCAGGAAGATGGAGAACCTTTTCAGTGTAATCTCTGTTTCAGAGAAACTGCATACTCGTTGGAAAGGCGAACCAAATACCTGTATCACATGCACCAATATCATGGGAATCAAGTGAATATGGATGAATTGATTAGGGAAGCGAGCAAGTTTCGGTTCAGAGATCATTGGTCAAAACTACAGGTGAGAAGTCAATTGTTTATCGTTCTGTCGACGATTTTTTAAAGCATTATTACAATCATTTTGGGCTTTTTTTGTAAATTACTTTCTTAAGTTTTTTTTGTGTTTATAGAAGGAATCAAACACAAGCACACAACCGTCGAAACTAAAGGTAACTCAACATTAACGTTCCTCCACTCACCGACACTTTAATAAACATTATTACAATTTAAACAAAAGCATTTTTTGTTTATAGGAGGGATCCCGCAAAAACACTAGAACACATGAACACATGCGGCGAAAAAATAATAGTAGGATAACCAAATGTGAAATTTGCGAAACGGATGTGCCTTTAAATCGCCTAGGAACACATGTAGTTGAGGTGCATGGAATTAAGGAAGATGAACCTTTTGAATGCAATCTGTGTCCTGAGAAAAGAGAGTTTAAAAGGCGAACACCATGGTTGAGCCACATGCTCGCTTGCCATGGACAGCAAGTGAATATGGAAGAATTGATTGAGGAAGCGAGCAAGTTGCGGCTTAAGGTTCATTGGTCCAAACTAGTGAAGGTGAGAGTAGCCAATTTCTTTTTTGTTGATTGGTTCTTTGAAAAATTGGTCTGCGATATTATCATATCATTGTTGCTATATTTGTTTGGAAATGTCACTGTTTTAATTTTTGTTGTGTTTTAGAGGCGTAAGAGTACACGGACGCTAAAGCGTAGTAAACTGAACCAGAAATATTTTGATATGATGACCAAATGTGAAATTTGCGAACAGGAGGTAGAATTGAGGCGTCTAGGAACACATTTCAGTTATGCGCATGGGATGAAAGAGGATGGCCAACCTTTTCAATGTTATCTGTGTCCTCAGAAAAAAGAGTACACTATTAAAAATCGAACGGCATGGTTGCTTCACATGCACAAACGTCATGGTCAGCGAGTTAACATGGACAAATTGGTGGAGGAAGCTAAGAAACTTCGAACCAAGGAGAACTGCTCCAAGATGGACCTAAAAGAGGTGACTAAAGTCATTGCTACAGGTTTTGGTGGACCACGTTCTCAAAAAAACTAAGATGATTTTTTGAACTCATTGTGCTTTAGAATCAATTGGGGGATAAAAATATAGAACGTAACACTAAGGATGATGATGGCATTGACGCAAGTGACACAGAGGAATCCGATTTTGAGGCGAGCAATTCGGATGACGAGAGCGAGAAGAATGTGAATAGTAAAGAGGCAGCCAAGAAGAGCAGCAGGAGGAAGAAAGTGGATCGATCCTCTCTAAAAAGGAAGGCAAGCGGTAGGGGAGCCAAGAACTACAAAAAGTTAGCTGGTGAGGACAGTGAGGAGGACACGAGCAGTGATGAAGACGCAGAAATTAACTTAGATTATGAAGAAGCTGTCGTTCGCAATAAAAAGCCGTTACCAGCTACAGTTCCACCACCACCACCGTTGCGAGTTTCGGCAAGGACAAGGAAGCCAGTGAAAAAGTATTATTCTGACGACGAAAACGTAGAGGATGATGACCTTGATCTCAGCAAAAACAATGGTGCCACTAGTTCCCGTTTTAAATCACTAAGCGGGGGTGGTGGAGGGTATAAAGGACCATCAAAAAAGGAAACGCTTAACCCGTCTTTTAATTCAACTACTAATATCCTTTTAAAAAATGTGGAAGGAAACAAGAGGCTCGTGATTCAGGTGGCGCGCTTAACTAAAGAGCAACTCTTGAAGCATGTGCGAATACAAACTGTTATAAATGAGACGCCGGTAGATGATGAGAATATTGAAGACGGTAACGCTAATGAACACTATAATAATGATATTAAATTCCAAGATGAATTGTCTCTGTAAAATCGCATCATGCACAGTTAATAAAAATGTCATATTCATGTATTTTTCGTTTCAACTTCGTACTATTGACTGAGGAGGGCAAAGAGGTTTGTAGTAACTTAAGTGTTTATTGTTTTAAAAAATAATGGTGAAATAAAATGGGAGGTGTGAGATATGTGTATTGATGATCAAAGATGTCAAATAGATGCATGGTTATGCTTGTTAAATTCATGAAGCTTCTCCTGCCAACGAAATACATTACTACAGTTCAATTAAGACCAACTTTAATTGATATATATTTTCATACTTTCCAAAAAAACTTATCCATTTTTTATATTACATATTTCATAGGTTTATCTCGTGTAACCTGCCTTACCTTAATTTTTTACCCTAAGATACGATTTTTTTGTTCAATGTTAAACAATTATTGTTGGCTTAATTCTCAGGCTCCATTTCCCTTTCAGTTGTAACAATTTTATCTATTGCTTCTTCCCAGCGTGTTGACTGTTGGCCTTCCTTCTCCTTATTTGCAAGTAATCTAAAGAAAGAAAAAAAACAGAAAATTTAGTATTATCGTTGCAACTGTCGACTGTCGTCCTGAATACTTTTATAATAAGCAAACCAACTAAGATGCAAATTTTTATGTGGAAAGAAAAAGCGGGAAATGAGCAAAAACGCAAAAGAGCAACAACAAAAATGCCTTTTACACAATTTGTACACATTAAGTTCAGTTTATTCTATCGCGTAAAACCACACCAAAAATACTAAAAGCATGAAGACAAAATAAAACTTTAAACCGCTTCTTTTTTTTTCTCGTCGTCGTCAAATAATATAAAACTGATCATGCTTCGGCATGCCTGCTGCATACATTATCATCATCATCGATCGTCGTCGTTCTCCTGATGTGATGCTTGCCTATTTTAACTTGTTTCAAGGTCCAACATAATATTCAAGGTCCACAGCTTCATTTCGTTTTCAACATTCACTTTGAACAAGTGTTATTATCGCACCGTCCAAGCAAGTGTGTATCAAAGTGGAATGAAATGCATGGAAGAGATGATCAGCAAATACAAGTCAAAACAGGAGCAGCAACAGCAACAGTTGTGGTTTTTTTCTTCTGTTGTTCACTCACGTTTGCTCATCTCATATTAGTCCTAAATTATATTTACTACAAAAATGTGCACCAAAAGCATGCTTTCAGGACATATTATCGTTGTTGATCCTGAACTTGGCTTGAATATATCTGGAGGAGAAGAGTTGAGCAAGAAGGAAGAGACGCAACAAGCCAACAACAGCATCATCATCATCACCCATACCACAGCCACAAGCATGGAGCATGAGCAAAATAGTTAAGACAAGAGATGCGAAAGTTGTTTCCCTCCAAAAAGTGTTTACTACGAACCAAGACTACTATTACAACTACTATTATAATGAGCTCATGCAACGCAACCGCGTGGTTGCCACACCAAAAACGTCATTCATCTCCCCTAAAACAACAACAAAAACACGCTAAACGCTTGCTCCTGTCCACCATTTCTTTTTGCGCTCGTAGTATTATTAACCTCACACGTTTGGCATAAAACACGAGAATAGTAAAACCAAGAAAAGAATAAGATAAGTTTCTGCTTCGTATTCTCATCATTCCTACATAAAACGTCATCCCTCTCTACTATTTAACCACAAAACCCCAACCAAACAATTCTTTAGCTTCAGTTAGCTAAAGAAAGAAACAGACACACACTATGCAAGCCTGACATCAACGTATGCCTATTGCCAGCTCCACAGGTGGTAACAGTTTGGTTTAGTGGATTGGATGATAATAGTACTAAGGTTTGGATTTACTGGAAAATGTATGCCGCCACGCCACTCCATTCGCATGCACGATTACGTTACATTGAATTTATAGGTCTATAGGACAAGGTAATAAAACGAAACTAACGATGATGAATGTTTCTGCTGCCGGTACGATCCGGCATGGAGG
>JAHZNB010003837.1:0-51587 GCA_027744295.1 Callyntrura guangdongensis
ATCATGAAGAAAAAACGTTATATCTCAGGAACCTGTGTGTGACGATTTTAATCAAATTTCGTATGCAACTAAGATTTAAAAAGTCTTTTTTATTTTATTTTTCCTTCCTATTTCTTTCATTCGCTACTTTACTAAGTGTTTCTTCTTTTTACACAGTTTTTTATTAGATAGATGTTTATATTTACTTCAAATCAATTTATTTCAATGGATTTTCCCAAACTAAACTGTTTTGCTCTATTTTGCTACAGGAATAGTGTTGTTATCAAAAATTATTCCCGTAGTCAGATCTTAGAACCAAATAGCATACATTACATTATACACCAATATAACCAAGTATTCTTAGCAACCGGCGGACTTTTGTTTGCTTGGTCTTGGTTATTATTGGTCGTGACGTAGCGTAATTGTTGCCTTTGTATGTACTGGAAGTGATACAGTGATACTCATACAGCCTTTCCTAGTGTCTCTTTCTTACTTTTATTTTCACATCCACAACGAAAATGCCCGTTATTTTCCATGTTCTTGTTCTTTTTCATGAATTCGATTGTTTGTTTTGTTGTGTGCTGTTGTATGGAAGCGGTATTCGTAAATCGTACTAATAGCACAAGGAAGAATACTCAGGAAATAATAGTCAGAATCAGAATAATCATCATTGGAGCCTCCGTAAATGACTTCGTGTTCATCTCCAGACTAAACTAGAAAGATATAAGTACGGTACGGTACTATGAACACTGCATACTTTATGAACTTTAACAAAGAATCCAGACTATATTGCTTTAGCAAATCACGAACGTCGTGCTTCGTGACAAAATTCATTTGTATATGGGACAACAGCATTAATAGATTATACATATATCTATCCTTCATTAACTCTAACTGTGGCACCAAAATCTACTATCTATCATTTAATATTTACCATGTAGATTTTGATACTTAAAAGCATATTCGAAAATTGCCGTGAAGTGAAGGTGCAGCTTTAGTTGATTCCTATCCCTACCATTTCTTTTACCTTATCACATCATTTACTCCTTTAAAAAAGTTTCTGTACATAGAACAGAAAAATATTGTAACAATTCTTCAGCTATTATGTATGTAATGTGTATAACGTAAAATGTAACCTGACTGTTTTCGCCTTTCCATTACATATCTTGCATGAATACAAGATCCTTATAAGGATAAATAGACACGCTATTTTTATTCGTAAATTAAATGTTTTAATGTTTTGAAGTACTCTGTGTGCTCCACTCTTCCATAAAGATTTCAAGATTATAATTCTCGCATCTTAAATTTCAGCTGTAGCTATAAATAAAATAAACCATGAAAATTACACCCCAAGAGCGCATTTGCTACTAAATCGTCCAGTGTTGAAAGTATACAAAAGGTGAAGAAAATATTGCTACACAGGATAATATTTTGCAGTTTAGTTACGCATGCTGAGGAATAAAAATAAAAGCCCGTTGGCGATTGTGAGTATGACTGACTTGACTAAGACTGTAAATACAGAACGAAACGAGCTGTGATTTAAGGACTAACACTTAAAGATGATAATAATATAATATATTAAGTACCTATCACAATTCATTTCAACAATGATATCTCGTAGAAAGAAAATATTGTTTTGTCTCTATCACAAAGTATAAGTATATACCAAATGTTCTTGGCTACCGCAATTTGAAGCCAAGCCAAATATTTCGTTTAGACTTTCGACAAAAAATTCTAATCTTCAATTTTTAAACGTAGCTGCGGTAAAATGTATTAAGCTGATGAAACGGCATTCGTTTAGAGAATAGCGAGACATTAAATTATACGACCGCATTCCATAGAATGCATTTCAGGCATCTTCACAATACTTCTTCCAATATTATTTATTACCTGCTGTGTATTTACTGTTGTGTGCAGTGATTTGCATTTTTTGCATTAAAGTCTTCTTAACCTTGTTAGGCAACTGTATGAAATAAAATAGCCAAACTATTTTGTACATAGGCTTTAGTTTAGTATTAAATCAAACTAATTTAAACGAACATCGTATAATATTGGTTTGCGAACTGTTTCAGCTCAGGCTCAACCCATTTTACAAAAAAAAATTCCGTAACAGTTAATTACAATGTGGAAAGTGACTTAACACAATAACGTTGCTGTAATTTTAAGCAGGTAAATATTTCGGTTAAAGGTGTAATAAAACAATAGTGAGTAACCCAAACCTCCACATGATGTTAAAAAATTCATAAATGTGAGTACTTAATTTGAGCAGCCTCATACAGCAATATTGGCGGAAACATGTAGTTTCGAACAATTGATAATCCACAGTCAATGTTTACATACAGGTGTTGCAATGTTTTGTAGCGTCATCCAGTACATCACTTCAAGAATTCATCTTTGACATTAAATATTTTAACTTAAAATACTATTATGAATAAGATACATTTTGCCGTTTTTATGCGTTGCTTTGATAAGTGCATAGGTAGAGTAGTGTCATAAACATAAATCATAATAATATGAACAAATGCACATGTATGTATGGTATACATTTTGTACATCAAACGTGGATCTACATTATTATATCTTAATGGAATTAAATGTTTAACATTTTGTTTCTTTGACGAGGAAATTATTACCTGCAAAGTCATTTTTATTCAACGATTTCTCATTAAAATTGCATTTGGTAGGTTCACCATGGCATGGAAATTTTGGCTATTAAAACAACAGAAGCTGTAAACATCTTTTGAGACATTAAATTTAGAGTTGCTTTGGCACAACCATCAACCATACGAATAGGCATTAAAAGCTCTCTAATATTCGTTATTGTTTACGATACGAAACATCAGTGATTGGTGGGATGGATGAAGGAAGAAAGTTGTTTGAAGATCGTCTTTCGTTTACTTAATTTTACTTTTTTATCATCTGACTCCAACTAAACGCAGTGGCCGTTTACACATATTATTATAATGTCATGGATTTCAGACCATACGACTACTGTTGAATTTTTATTCCCTTTTTAAGGCTCATTCGCCTTCCCGATGGACATCATCGTTATGTACAAAAGCACAAAATATGAACCGGTGGTTGTTTTCTCATCTTCACTTTGATTTTATTATTTATTTATTTATTTTTGATGCATGTACAAGCGGGATGCGTGATGTTGGCTGGGTTTGATCAGGATGATTGGGTAGCCCAGTAGCAGTGCAAGTGTGCATTAATATTTTTTTTACCTCTTTTTACATTACACTTTTGTTATTATTCTCTCCATCTTGTCTTTTAAAAAACAACAATAGAAGTCTCTTGTTGTGTCTTGTTTCTTCGTTTTCTTTTTCCAGGTATATGTATGACGAACAGGTTGATAGATGGTTCGATATTTGGGCAGAGAGAAATGAAGGAGACGATCAGGTACCTTTCGGCTCGCTGTCTTTTCATATGCATTAAATACCCCCTTTAACAACATTTCTACTCCAGTCAATATCCGTACCTGCTACTGTGCTACAAACTTTTTTCAAAAGTTTTTATATTTTTTATCAGAAGTAGAAGGGATTTTGACTCATCATCATCACGATCATCTCTACTCGTTTTCTTTTACAAAGGACCCTTCTTTTTGTAAACGTCCTGTTTTTCTTTAATGTTCTTCATCTCCATCATACAGTCGGATCCAGTAAAACCATTATAAAAAGTAATAATATATACCTACACAGTGCATTTATGCAGATGTCTTTGAAGACGCTACTGCTGTTGTTCAAAAAGATGTAAATGTAATATACCTCGTCTTGGCATCCATGTAATTTACTCCTTTTTCTACCTTCTCCTCTCCTGTTTCTCTTCTCTAATCACTTATTGCCCCCTCCTTGTCGTTTCTCTTGAACATGCACACATGTAGGAAAAAAATTGTTATTCCTCGGGTAGCTACCGTGATACGCATTTCGTCGAGAGCTAGAAGAAAACGGTCATGATGGAAAAGGACGCGATGTCCATTTGTTCAGTCTCGGCTTCATTTGGTGTACTTGTACTTTCTGATTGTTGTTCCCTGTTCGATGGGTGGCTCCATGCTACATGTGTACTTGTAAAAAAAGATGCAGATTAAAGCAACTGAGATGAGGTATATTTCAATTTTGGTAGGAAGGATAAATAACCTGAGCAAACCAAAGGCATCGCCGTGGACTGTTCTTCTTGTCATCGTCATGTAACACTGACTCATATACAGAGCAAGAAACCAGACTTCATTATTTTGGTTCGTTAGGCTGTGCACGACTACAACTTTGACTGGTAATAAAAGGATGCTACAGACTGACGATTTCTATACAGCTCATCTCATTTCTCATTATTATTATTACATAATCTAATGGAGCTACTGTGCTACCCCTGCTATGCAACAACAACAAACAATTAACCACAAGAAAAAAGAGAACGACGAAAAGTGAGCAACAACCACAGAGAAGATTACCTTTTCTGAGATGCTGTGATCACTCGAGCACTGAATGCACAGAAAGCAAGTACTTGGACAAACGAGAAAACAAAGTGGAGAAAATGAGGCAAATAAACAACAGCAGAAAGCTGCCCCGTCTTCGTGATGACCAACGTATCACTCTTTTCCAACCACTTTAATTTCTACTTTTTAAAATTTCATTTGTCCATTCTCCTGACTACTGGGCATTGTCATTACAGGATTATTTTACCTGCTGGTGGAGCCGCATACAAGCACATAAAAAATTAAAATTAATACTTTTTAAAAATTCTATTTCTATGACATATGGACATGACGTGTGTATAGTACAATGTACCTTGCTCGGTGCACGCAATGCACGCGGAGATTATATTTTCTGTGGTTGTTATTATTAGACGTGTATTATTTTGATCCTGATGAAAATTTGTATTTTTACAAGAAAAAGAAAAACATCTTGCGAGAGAAGTAACGATCAAGATCGGGATGAGTCTGATGATTTTCTTTCAAAAGTGGGATTTTTGTTTGGGATAAAATGACAAGAGCCGAGTTGAATTAAAGACCACCAACCATCATCGTAGTTTCCAGTAGCTCCTTGTAATCATAACATTTAGTGCTGATCCTTAAAATAACTTTGATGCTTCTAAATGGTTATCTATTCCGTGTGGAATGAGGTGTGGTGGTAGTGGTGATCTGGAGAATACTAGGTACATTGTATGTCGTATACCTACGGGAAAGGTTTTGGTGTGGCAGCCAGTTGAAGGCACAGATAATTCTAAATGATATGATGTGATAAGTTACTACCACACTTGAAGTGATCCTCCAGGGACTCTACAGCAATCTAAAATTGCCGGAGGTGGCACCAATTTCTACAAATACCTGTTTGTACTACACTCATCTTGAGGCTGCAGTTAGTCTGCGTCAGCATCCAGTGACGAAGTGACTGCATACTGAAATTTCATGTTAGCTCTATACGTTTTACGTTCCGTTAACATTCAGGGGACTCAAATAAAATGATGATGATGATGTGCTTTAAATTCATGACATAACGCTTTCAGATACACCGTAAATCAGGAGACTGTTCAATTTCATCTCGAGTTTCTACCGTTACGTTTACAGTATTAAAATGAAAAAAGACTCCCGTTTTAGGATCTACTGAAGAATGCACAAGCTTTGAAATAAGTCCTCCAGCACTTGAAATGATGTAATAATTTAATGACCGCCTACTGTGCTCCAATGTATGCATAATATGACAATAATTCAATGCGGAGGAGACATGACAGACGGTTGAATAATGGAGGAGCCACAGCCCCTTTTAAGTATTCCAGGTTTCCACAATGGATGACTGACCAAAGTCCACTGTATATCCATTGAGCTACTGAGCTACGGCAAATGAGGAGAGCCCTTTAGTCCGATGATCCTTTTCAAAGGGTCAGCTTGCTATACAGTTTTAATTGGGACTGTAATTTAAGAGATACGTATGTATGAATTTATGTGTTCATAAAGATACGATATTGCGCCTTCTTCTATAGCAGAACGAGCCTGCAGCATACATAACTTTTGATTATTCTATTTTTATGGCGTGGGCATCATTGTTGACAATGACGACTCCACCTATCTTATCCGCGTTGTTTAAATCTTTCACAAGACTGTATCGAGCTGTACACTTACAATCATGGAGTGTATAAATGAACAAACCTTCATTACACCCCCATGAGGAGCAATACTATAAAAAACAGTTTTTCAGTTCGACTTGAATACAGTAGGCAGTAGCCCCATCGTCTCGTGTTCATTTCTCTAATCTATTTTAAATTATCGTTCTTCAGCACAGAAGCAACGCTCAGGAGAAGACGGATAATCATGTTCCAATTTTCATTA
Organism: Callyntrura guangdongensis; assembly: GCA_027744295.1. Lineage (NCBI taxonomy): Eukaryota > Metazoa > Arthropoda > Collembola > Entomobryomorpha > Paronellidae > Callyntrura > Callyntrura guangdongensis. Next base: position 6,302 of record JAHZNB010003837.1, read on the forward strand.
TTCCCCTATAACAAAAAACGGACTACACAGTGTGTTATATAGATTATCTTCACAAAACTTACATGATCACTTTAGTTGTCTGTTTATCCTCCGGGCCACTGGAACAGCTTATTTAGTTGCAGTAGTATTCAGTTTTTATGAATAGTTTAACTGAATACAGAAGGGTTAGAGGTTACCGTCTGCTAAGGTCAGTTGGCATCCAGTTCCGAACTCTTCTTTACCGAACTAGCCAGGGGATTTTTGAAGTGAATCGTACGAGTTTGTTGACTCCTAAATGGATTTTTAATTTGTGCTGGTATCTCAGATTGGCCCTTGAAATTGATGGGGTATCGTGATAATATAGTGTTCATAATTAAAACATCAATATTCAGGTTTGCTCCAAATACATAAAAGTCTCATATTAGGTCCAACGTTGACCTGACCCAAACGCATCAAGCTCACGTGAGTCATGTAATATTCAAAAGTTCTTCTCAAACAGATTATTAGTTAAAGAAAGCACAACTTAGAATCTCACTTATTAAGACAACTAATAGGCATTGATTATAGTTAATATAGAAGGTTTCCCTTCCAAAAGTGTCCTTTTAGCAACCGAAACTTTACGACATGCCTTCATGTTCATTGATATTGATCTATTGGAGAAGAGCTTTCGAATGATAGACGATTCATGTGATCAAGGATTTTGGCCCAGTTCAACGTTGGATCTAATATGGGCCTTTGTTTTTGCTAAACTAATGAACATTCTGGAAAAAAACGGTTGCTGTTAGCTTTAACTATGAATCCATATTACAGTGTTAAAGCCGTCCGTATTTCCGTTCAATTTCAAATCTCCTACTGGTTATTCTGGGAGTGTTGCTGTGATCATAAATTACACCTAAAATAGTCCAGCAGCATACAATTCATGAAGTAGATACACATGTACCAACAACAATAATGATACATAATGCCGATTGTTAAATGAGTAAAAAATCATTCATGTTCCACTCAACAGTAGCTACCATGCTTACGTACCCATTGTTGCGTCGACTACTGACTGTGAAATGAAATCATAATCTGTACAAGTATTACTACTACCATTTTCTCTCGTAGATAACGAAAAAAGTCAGAAGAGAGACTCCGAATGAGCTTGGAAAAACTTTTACCATTATCATGATGATGCTGCGTTTCTAAACCTAAAAAAAGATTTATGATTATGAAGTAGTTCTAGTAAGTATTGAGTAAGGTTAAGGTTCCCATTTGTTCTTCTTTGAAAAGAAAGGGAAAACTGATTTTTAATATTTATTCTTTGTTTTTCATTCAGGTAAACTAAGCCCGCGCTAATCTAGAAGACACTAATTTCAGGTTCATGTTTGTCTTTTACGAGTAGCTTTAGCTTAACATTTTAAGAGTGGGAGGACAACATTTCTCTATTTTTTTGGGAAAGTTAAATACACCAGACAATACTTATCTTTTACCTGGGGGATTGTAAATTTAAAAAGTAATGGTAATAATAAGCAATCAGAAAATGAACATTACAAAATTCAACTTACCTTACGTTTGTAAAGTTTTACCCCTTCTATCGGTGTATCCTGCACAGCTTATATTTCGCGTGCCGTCGGTCGGTCTTGAACTTTTAATGAGTACATCTCCCACTCTTAATAGATTAGAATTCAAGATCATCGTAAATTACATAGTGGCACCGTGTTTAGGTGGACTCTTAGGTACACTTAAGTGCTTTTGACGATAATTACAAACCACTGATTTATAAACAAAATCATGGTTGATTAGTTTGGTGGGAGAAAGGCCAGCCAGCGCAAAGAAATCAAATAAGGTTTATTAGAAAATGGGGCAACGTGAGAGCATTTTCTCTTGTAAAATATAGAATGTCATGTTTGACAAAGACTGCACTAGTTTTGACGGAATTTGGCAGTAGATGCAAATAAAAAGATGCAAGCTATGTAGTAGAGTCCTAGAATGATCTATGGGTGAAAATTCTGAAATCCATCAGCAGAAACACCAGAAGAGTCATTACTTTTTGCATTACTACGCGTCTGTTAAATTATTGCTTGGTCAACAAAAAGTAGCTAATAATTCAATTACTACATAATATAAAGGTATGGCTTATAGTACGACCATGTGCTGCTAATATTGACCATTTTGTACAAAAATTGAGTAGCAGCTTTTATGTAGCTCACTTGATGTGTCGGAGCCGTTCGTCGTCACTTCATTACGCTTCTTAAATAAATCTAAATCTCGTTTATAGTCTATAATCATGAGACTATAAACAAGTTTTTCAGTGAAGATAAAGTGTTATCCTACAATCATTGTATAAACAAGCAAGGTCATTTTTCGATGGACGAGTACAGTCAAGTGAAAAGGTAAATCAATCAATTTGCCAATGTGTGTATACAAATGCCATATTTTTCAACTTTTCATTCTCTTCTCAGCACACAGAATATCTTTAACGACCTCTTGTAAAGCTGTTAATTATCATTATCAATAAAAACGACCTGCTCGTTCCTGTACATCTGTTTCTGGTTACTATGTTAAGATTGTCAAATTAAATTTGTACTTTGTTTAAAGGGGACAAGAACAAAGAGCCTAGTACACAAGAAAAAACAGTTTTCAGGATTAAGTACGATAAGTAAGTGAGAGTTAAATCAAACGATGAGACCTTTGGACTGCCATTCTTTAAAAAAAATCATACAGCAACTGCAAGTAACCTCAAATAGCAAACTAGCAGCTGCTCTGCTTTTAATCAGCAATCAGCCCCATGTCACTGCTACTACCTTTGAATCAGCCCACTCATAGCGTGCCCAGCACGTCGAATTTGGGTATATTTATAAATATATAGATATTATTATTGCACGAAATATAAAAATATCTTCTTGCAATACACAATTCATTTAGCCAGGCTGGGCTACCGGCCGAAAGTATATCTCGTTCATTGTTTCACCCAATCACAATTTTTAAACCACAAAAAAAACCTTTATCTTGAACCGAAATGAAAATGGAAACGTAAAACAATTAAAGCAATGCTCTCCTCAATTCGATAATTTTTGAAACCCAACTAAAAAAGCTTGTAAATCTACTAGCGACATTAATGGTTGGTGGTACAAGGGGTGAAAACATCACTGCTGCTGCACACGAAACGTAAGAGCTTGCGTGCTTTGCCTTACTCTTAACCACATATATTCCCCGGGATAAGGAAGTCAGCCTAGTCATCGTCATCATCTGCAGCATGTTGCATTTGTTTTTTTTTCTTATCTTCTGGCAAGCTGCCATTGTCAGTTGCAGTCCGGGGAAAAAACGAAAAAGAGGGCTAATCAAAATCAAACCATTTTCTTCGTAGATCATCACCATCATCATCCTCGAAGAAGAGCAGATGGACTGGAAAAGAAACTCACCGAGGACGACGGAGACAAAGGGTCTGCTCACCTATGATGCAAACTAAACACAAGTACAACGGCAAGGTCGGCGGGAAAATCACCACAAGAGGCAAGCACACACCAACCCGTCGATTAAAAACTGAAGAAGGACCCCTTTCCTTTTCTTTTCAGCTATATATTGGTAATGGCCATCAGCCATCATCATCATCTTAATGATCCAGAAAGGATAAGCTAGCCCTGAGAGACACATTACATAAAACACAAAAAAGTAACACTAGGCAAACGCCAGATTGAAAGGAGAGAATACACGTATTGGATGGCGCTGGAGTACTGAAAGTAACATTATATTATGAGCTAAGGTAGTAGATTTTCTACGACATGTTTCTTGTCTAGATGATGACAGGAGCACTACTAACCCTGCAACAAAACCACAGACTAGACAAAGACAAGGAGAGTACAAGTATAGCTTTTAGATGGAACCTTGTGACAAGACATCGGAAATCCACAATATTGTGTACGCGTCTTCTCTTCGCTCATTGAACTGGAGCCATCTGTGCAGGGGGAAGAAGTGAATTGTAAACAGCAGTCATATTTCAGCTCTACGGTGTTGCGCATCACTATCACGACGATTCATGATTCATGAAACACATCTTTATACTGTTTCTACTCTATGGGATACCCATATTCTGTGGTGCATGAGCTCCGTATTGCACACTTTAAGACTGTATGACCGGAAGGGGAAATGGGATGAAGATGCATGTGTCTCCTTACAATTTGTTCAGTAGGGAAGAAAGAGATGAGGATGTAAGGGATTTTGGTAGATTTTCAGGAACCCTGTCGTATCATATGTACGTTAGATAGTCACCACCAGTTACACACCCAACTCATTGCTAGAACGAGTAGCAAATGTCTCTTAACACAACAAGCAGGGATCGGTTTTCACCAACTTCCTTATTTCCTTTAGGCTATTTAAAAAAACGTATTTACGCTGTTCCAATCGAGATATTTTCATGACAAGCCGTGAGCACATTAAAACTGTGAAACTGATACTTTTTATTATCTAACATGCAACATGTTCTCTAAAAATTGAGTTTTCGATTTCTCAGGTGTTTAAAATAATACCTATAACTATGTTTAGCGGGAGTGCAGTGTGCAGTTCACAGAAGTGTATTTTCTACAATGGAGGAATATTCTCCCTTGTCTGTATTAACCACCTTGTGTCTTAGGCTACTGTTACATGTTCAACTTGATATTTACTAGATTTCATTGAAGACAGTGAAAATGGTTCCAAGAAAGGGAAAGATATCACGTACATCCACAATTCCACAAAAGTCAAGACTCGGAGATGAAACCTGTTCATGTGTGAATACAAGAAAAAATCGGACAGGAAAATGAAATGATGATAATGGCGACGGTGGTAATAATGATATTGGTGATGAGTATGGTTAGTTCTGTACCCTTATAACTGACTGACACACTGAATGAATGAAAAAATGGAGGGATCAGACTACACGATCTCCTGAGAATCCAGTTGATTTCCGGTCTTTGTTTCATTTGTCGTTCGTTCCTTAATTCGTAACCTGCACAACAAGTGCAAACCATGCATCAAGTTAGTAACCTTCATATTATCTCCGAAAATCTTCCGAATCTGTAAACGCATTTCTTAGAAAACTAGTAATTTATAACAAGTAATCCTTGTTCCAACATCACCTTTTACTGCGATTTAAAAAAATCCTACATGGATAAACAGACATGGAGTTTTAAACATCATAATTAGTAATTAAAAGAAGCACCAAGACCTGCATAAACAAGCTTACAATTACAAAAGTGACGTTTCTATTATTTAAATATGCTACTTCAACATTTGAATTATATACAAATGTTGCAGGTAAACGCAATCACACTATAAACATTCCTAATTCCCACGCAAGTCAATGTGCGCACATTCAATGATCCCCTTCCCTGTGAATCGTTGATGCATGATAGTTTAAAAGACAACAGATGCGAATCTAAAATGAAGTTAGGTTAAAAAGCGGTCCAGCTCTCTTTCGGCCTATCCCAAAGTATTCCGCCTAAAGCTGCAATAACGAAAACTCGGCATTCCACCCCACTACAAAACGGATTCATTTTTTCAGTTCTATAAAAAACATGAATAACCAGTTGCACTTCCGCTTTCTCTCTATAACACAACATTATTTTACAAAAAAGAACAACTGCATGAAACAGATGTGTCGCCCCACATTATCATCAACATCCACAATTCTCTATTCATTCATCTGTTGCTGTTACTATGTAGCTGTTACATATTTTATGTAAAGCATTTCACTCTCTCTGTTCTGCATCAATGGCGCGCGGCATTGATATTTAACATATAGACGTATTTTTTCTGAGTTGATAATAAAAGTACTTATTATGGAGGAGAGGAAGAACAAGGACACAGACTGTCTTTTTCATCACCACACGACTATGTATGCCATCAAGCTGTATTGTTAAGCAACAAACCCCTACCGTACCTAAATATTATGCTGGGCACTCCGATTTTAGCCTGTTCCCAGGCTTTATGTTTAGTAACGTAGAGAATGGTGTTAGATTTTTTGTTGGGTTTTCCACCCCCATCATCATCAGTCACAAAACCAAAAGTGAGCTACTATTAACGTCATTAATATACCGCACCGTACTGTTTTCATCATTTTGAAAGCAACGTAAAAATAAAATTTTGGTTCCAGCCAGTCAAACAGTCTCTAAATGTGGCTGCGGCAATGTGTTATTGTATACAGTGTTCATGAACACAAGCAACTAAGAAACGAAGTGAATGAATGAATCATTGTAGCCTTATAGCTGTAGACCGAGAGGGCGAGTGGTCATGCATATAAGCGAGTGGGCGAGTTTCTGTTTTGTCGGGAGAGTCGAGAGTCAATGAATGAATATTATCATCTACCGACTGCGTTACCGGAGGTAGATAATAACGTTATCTTCCTATCTGTCTGTCTGTGTATTCCCTAATCGATAGGTATGGCCAATAGCTCTTATGAATTAGAAGATGGGGTCAACGGGAGGGTCCCCCGCATTTCAACATACATAGCTGAAAGTGGTGTAAAGATACATATAGGATAGTTATGACATTTTTCAAAGTTTGGCCAAGATTGGTTGACGCCTAGGGGACGCCAAAGTTTAAAAAATTGTGGTTCATAACTCCAGAACGGTTAATCCGTTTTAAATGGGGTTTACTAGAAAAGGTTCTTATTGACAACAACTTTAACATGGAGAGGGGAATGGAAGGTTTGGAATGGAAATTAAGGGTTAGGGGAGGGAATGGATACATTATCCCAAACAGTCGGTAGATGTCCATTTCTGTTTTACACGCGTCTCGTTATTATTATTATTATTATTATTATTATTATTATTATTATTATTATTATTATTATTATATGAATGAAACATGAACGTATCTTACTTGATATCTCTAAGAGGGGTGGGCATACCAGCAGTCATTATTATTTTATAATGCGTGAGTATTATGCATACATGTACCTAAATGCAATTTCAATTCTTTTTCCTTCGTTGTATAGCATTTCCAATTCAAATCAGATCTGATGCTGATATGTCACGTTGAAAATATTTTTTAAATGACAACGAGGTAGTAGAGAGAAAAGTGTTTATTTTTCTCTTTTTCTCATGAACTGTGTAATGCTTCCACATTTTCCTTACTGGGTCAGGTAGCAGCAGAACACAAATGTAGCCGGGGCATCCGTATCGTAGCGCGTTTTAATATCAACACTTATCGCTTGACGTCATCTTTTACCTCCTCGCAGCCGTACAGTTCTTTAAACACGATTGCTATTTGTATTTGCAGTGTTCCATTTAGATTTTACTGGTGTTGGAGCAAACAACAGACGTAGCTTATCAGTTGTCGCTCAGCTGGATGGAACAACGGTGGTTAATTCAGTGCACAATATTTATTTTTAGAAAAAGCGTGGGAGTAAAATGTTTCACTACGGTGATTGCTTGTTTGAATCCCATGTGGTGAGCGGTGTTGGTTCTAGAAAGGATCCGCAAGTAATGATACGATCACCGAGTAAACACATACGATTTATAAATAATCATACAATGAATGTAGAACTTACATGCTGTTTACTTTATTATGAGCTCTCTTCAAAACAAAAATCATTGTATGCCGTCTCACAACTATGGACTATGGACGACATTTTCCTCTAATTCAAATTCAAATTATGACTTTATTGACAAATTAATAATTTAACAATTTCACAACACACACCAAATTTTAATGCGGAAAAGTTAAAACTGATTATTTTAATAAATGTGATGTAAATACAGTAATTGTGAGTGTCTAGTAATTTAATTACTAACTAAGCAACACTGAGCTAAGACCTAGTTAAACGTGTTGCCAACTAAAAACCTCTACGTTTTCTTATAGGTACCACACTTATATAGAATTCACGTTACATTTAGTAAATCTACTAAAATCTTGCCGCTAGCTAAATGTACTGATAACTGAGACGATCTCGAACCTTTCCCTATATATGTAACTTAAAAAACTCAATATCACACATAATCTAATTAGCTTAAAGTTATGTTATCCTTTTCTATATTTTTAAAATGTTTCTTGATAGGCTGTGTATTCGTACGTTCATGAAAATTTATGGATGCAATAAATTTAGTAAATGATTTTACCTTGATTACTTTACTGGTGGATACTGTATACAGGGGTAAATATTTTTCATCAATGTGAACGTTGTCGGTGCTGGAAAGAATCATTGAAAAGGGGTTTGCCGGTGACTGGTTGCTTGTGATATTTCTTTAATGGATGATGTCATGATTTTATAATGCTTTTCGTTAATCTCTGTTTCTACTACTGCCACTCTCTATATATTACCCAAAAATTCTCTTCATTTATTTCACTTTTTCGTCCGTTTTTTAAAAATCAAATTCGGTATATTTTTATCGGCAACGTCAGAAATCCGTTCAATCAATTTGCCATTTCGTTAAAAAGATTTATTTTCTTTTTTTGTTAGTGGCAAATCGACGAGTTTGAAGTCGTCGATGGGCTGGACAATATTCGGCATATTCCTCCCAGGAACAACCAGCAGCAGAGCAGCACTCGTCCGTGATAGACTTTTCCTCTCGTTTGCGTCTATGGCGTACAAAATGATAGTTTATTTTTGAATACCACATGTAAGCATGGATAACAAGATTTACAACCTACAATTAGTGGTACTGCTTAGTTTCGGTATTTTCTTGTTACCTTGCATAACCACTCCACGGTTTAATCACCATATTGGCTACAGCTTTTCCAATGAAAATGTCTCTCAAGGGATCCCTAACTTTTCCTGCGGATGGAGAAATCCTTTTAAATCTCTTTTCCAGTCGATAAATATCCTTTTGGCAGGCCCAATCCATGTGAGCTAGCAGTTGATCGCGACAACGTACGTGCTTTTCCGCGTGCCAAAGGGATTTCCATTCGTTTTCGTTCCTTTGCAGAAAAAGTTACAACAGGATATAACTTAAAAATTATTAATTGTCATTAGTCCCATCCCATCCATTTTTTCTTTTCATACAAGATCACATAGAACGTTAGGCGAATAAGACAAGTTCTTGAGAAATCATTTATTGTAATCTTTAAAAAGGTCAACACGTGTAGAAGAAACATCTCTCTCAGATTTTCAGATTAGCTGTGTGCCATGTACCATTAAGAGTGAAGGTGAAACAGGAGAAATCCGTCATAAAATTGTAAAGCGGAACAAATAAAATGAAAGTAAATTAAGCGAAAGGTCGTATAAGCACACACGTATTTTGATGACAGTCATGCCAACATGGCGAAATAAAAAAAAAATGATGGCTAATGATGCCCACACCGCGATGTGGATGAAACCATCAGTTTACGATGCTTTAGCTAAATAATAATAAATTGCTGGAAGGGAATAAGCGGAAATATTATCTGGGTACCAATGTATTATTACTGTTTTTCATCTCTTTTAAGACAAAAGGATCCCCGAGGAGAGGAAATAAAGGGAATGATGGGGATAAACCTGCAAAAAGCTAATAAAAAGCTGAGACTAGTGACAGCAAACAGAGTAATAATCATTGAACAAAAACCCACACATAAAACCACGTACACGAGGAGAAGAAAAAACATGTTTCGTCGTTGTCGTCTTTTACAATACTAATACAACAACTTTGCAGGAAGTTGTGATTCTTTCCATCCAGCCTGGATTATTTACACAGACAAAAAGGTTCATTTGTACAACAGGGAAAGGGGGAAATGAAACGTCTTGGGTAAAAAGGGCACGGTTGTATATACATGGGACTACTAAAGAGGCACTAGAGATTCTCACGTGGAATTTAATTCGTTTCGCCGTTAGGCTACAGACACTAAAAGAAGCTGGTATGTAACAGAAAACCAAAGTGTAATAATGTTACAATGGTAGGCCATGTCAACCTGACAAAGATGATAATGATGAAGCTATTTATTTTGTCTGTTTTATTTTATTTACCTGAGTTTGAACATTTTCTGCAGATCAGCCTCTTTGACCATGCTCGCAGTGGTGGTAAAGGGTGGACTCGAGGGTAAGAGAGAAAGCAGAGCCAGGAAAGCTACAATTTTGTATAAAGTAGCTGCTGTATAGTTAGGGGAAGAAAACGATGTCGTCTGTGAAGCTGTGACTGAAGATGATCCAGGTGGTGGGGGTGCCTCTACGGTGAATTGTATGACTGGGAAAAGCGATGATGATATCAGTGATAGGGGTAATGACGGCAATGACGACGGTGGAAGGAAAGAGTAACAGATTTTCCGTAACGCTTCCATCAACATTCCTGAATAAAACACATTTTTTTTACAAATTTTGCATTTTTTCTAACAAAGGTTGCGGCAGTACAAATGTACAAACAAGTAGTACAAACTTGGGGCATAACGGATAGAGCACAATATTTTATCATCATTTTCTTTGATGCTGTATGCGATGGTTCACTTACGGTTCACCTGAGTCATCAGATTTAATCCTTGAAAGATTATAAACCACCGCACCGCGTACCAGCTTCAGCATCATCGGCGGTCTACGGTTTACCTCATTCATTTTTACTTGCATTTTTTAAAGAAGACGACATGTGTGCATTCATCCGTGCCTTTTTTATTAACAACTTTTTAGTCAAAAAGGAAGCCGAACATTATTACTACGAGGAAAAAGCATGCCGACTTTTTTTCTGCTACGAAATAACCGACCAAAGAGCACGACACAAGTAACACACAGACATTGTTGGTGGCTGCGGCGGTGCGATGGTGGTATTACTTAAGATTATTAGGATGACGTTTATACAAAGATTAACATTATTATGATGATGACGATGATTATCATGATGATATGGTACATTACTCGGACTTTTTTCCAAATTAAATCTTTTTCAAGAGCGTTACAGTTGTTGATATCAACCAAGAGGCAGGTATGTGTGTACATTTTACAAAGTAAATTTTATTCTCTACAGTAACGACGAGCAGATAGTATATTAATTTTTTTAAATATCACATTGAAGATGACGTATGTGACCAAGTAATAATATCCGTTCCACATGGATTAACCTAACATTACCATATTATTATTTAATACTTATTATCATCAAGGTAGAATGAAATACCCTGCTTTCTTCAAGCTCGTCATTTTGTTCCCAGCTTTGATCAGCCTGTACTTGTAACCGTGTTGTGAAGGGTGGGTCGTGACTAATCCCATATTTGGCAAGATTAAATGGATGGACTAAAAGCCATCTTGTAGACGCAGGTAACAACAAGAAGGTATTTATTTTGTGTACTAATTGGTGTGGTGCATCAGAGGAAAAAAAACAACGAAAAATGTCTATTTCACACAGTGACATGTTTTTGAATATCGTCAATTTTTCGTTTATATCTGGAAACTTACAAGTATAAATTGTGGGAGATTGTGGACCAGCACGTAGTTTTATTTTTATGGATTTTTTACACCTACCCCCTCCCAATCCTCTTTCCGAAAAAGGACAATATTTAGTTCATAACGTGCGATGACGATGCGCGTTGGCTTTTAAATATTCATGTCGGCATTGTACGAGGGATTATTTACAGATTATCATTACTGTATTTATTTTTCACCCATTTCACATCTTTCCTGACTTACTCGTCCTTAGAAACGGTATGGTTTCTTTGGTGAGAAGAATGAATGAGGGAAAAGGACAGTGTACTTTTTGAAGCTCTGCTATACTACTCTGCTGTGTTTGTCTGCATATCTGAATGTCTGCTACGAGAAAAAAAAGTGTGTCGGCTTCCTTTTCTCTTTTTGTGCGTCTGGACAAAAAGGGAAAGGCGACAACGTCAATTATAATGTATACAAAAAGAAACGACGACGACGACCACGATGAGGATGAGAATGGGAAATGACGATCAGGACATGAGAGAGCAAAAGAACAAAGAGAAATGAACAGCTTGACAACACATCATCATCAGCCAAAGCACTAAAAACCAAGTCTCTGAACTTTTTCTTCCTTGGGTGCATTTTGATTTTAAGAACAATAATAATAATAATGATACCATGTGTAAAGTAAAAGTAATGCAAATGCCATTAAATCCATATATACCCACCTTACTATCCCGTCTCAGTCTTTTAAAGCCTCTCTCACACACAAAAACAGAACAAAGGTGGTAGTTATTTATAAAAACTCTTTTGTGACTCTGCTTCTGCTGGTCGTTCCCTGTTGTTGTTAAACGACCCTAATTACAAGACAACGTTTGTGTACCTACAACATCGCAACGATGTTACACTACTTTAAAAACCTTCACAAGTATCTCTTTTATTGCGGCGTCTTTCGACTTTCATTATTGTAAGAAAATATCTAAGTAGCAATGGCAATAACAACGACACACCCGGCCAGGACCAAAAAGAAGGAGCGGACAGTGAGAATAAATATACTCATACATTGTGTTGAATGTGTTGGTTTACTACTAAAAACCAATTACTACACCGTTGTAATCTGATTAAATGGCTTTTTATGCGCAACATCTATACTAGATATATCTACCGGAGAAGTAGTTTTCCGAAATACTGACTCTAAAAAGTTCTTTTTAATATGCCGCATGTATTGCGTACAATAATGTAGAGATGAGTACAGTGATAGGGCATTTGGGATCATGGGTGGACATGCATGGGATGCACTGCTTCATGGAGAAATGCAGATTTAGTTCATTTATAATTATGCATATAATAACTATCATTAAATAAATATGAGTGCCCTCACCGTTAGGAATACATTTTGATGCAACCTGTAAAAAATCCAGTGTAATAAACCATTCGCATAACGCATGCAATTTCTTTTGATGATTAATTCTAATTACAAAAATATTATTGCAATAATGGATTATTAGGTACAATTATTGTTCCTTGTTGTAATGACCTGTATGCAAAAAAGCTTGCTCCTTAAAAAATAGTTCGGAATTGTAATCTGGTTAAGGCATTGATGCTAATGGTAATGGAAAATAAACCGGGTCATAAATTTTACTGGAGAAAGAAATGAATGCTATTATTCTTTAGTGTGTATTCTAGACTGGGAATTTTATATGCAGTTTCAACCAAGTGAGATCAAAAGCGGTCCACCCTGTAGGCATTTCATTCAGTAGGCAGTGCAGTTATTACATGTCCCGTATAATATGAGGGTTTGACCACGATGAATCATTGGCTTTGGAAAACGATAAAAGTGACCAGGCTAGTGTGCAGTTGATTTAATTTGGATTCTGATTGATCGAAATGCGGGTTTAAAATACATGTAAATTATTAAGCCCTTATTACAAACTGATCTATGATGATGAAATTTTAAAAATTAATTAGCCTACTCTGCTTTACGGTAACCGAATGAACCGATACCGACAAAATTTCTACTTACATTATTTCTACCTTTATGTTTAACAGTTAAATCTTAAATTTTTTGGAAAAGGATTGTGACAAACTTCTTTGACCAATCTTCCCCAACCAAACAGCCCTTAACATTTAAACAATGAACATCAGATGATAATTTTTTGTGTAATTGGATGATTTTTTAGTTTGCTGAAACGGCAAAGTTATAGTGCTTGTTAGTGGAATTTAATATCCCACTTGATTACTTGATGTGGTAAATAGTGCTCAATTTTAAACGGCTAAGGATAGAACGTATAATGCCCAAACAACCAATGCGTAATGTATATTTAAAATTAAAAACATTAGTAAACATAAACATACCAAGTTTTTATGTTAGAGAGACCAAGTTAAAATCCAGACAGAAGCAGATGCTGATGATAGGAGCGACTAGAGAGATGAGTAGATTGGAACAGTGCACAGCGACGCAACAAATGATTGCAGATATCTGATGTGCAAGTGTAAATCTCCTGCGTTACATTCAAAACTAAAGTGTGTGACCTTAACAATAACCATAAGATATTTTCAGTTGATTGGCGAGAATAAACCGGAATAATTCGATGAGGCTGCAGAAAAAGGTTTTCACAAATACGGCAACAAAGAGGGAGAGAGAGAGATTAAGAGAGGGCGGAAAATATTTTCGAGTGCACTGCTCCAAACAACTAGTACGACTATCTAGAAAAATTTTCTTGGATATTCTGTACCAAATGCGACTTTTTACACGGTTAAACTTTCTAATAAAAAATGAAGTGCCAAGGAAAAAATGGATTGGGAATGGTATTTTTTTCTATCTCTGGGCCAGGAATACAACTTGCCACTTAGGGGTCAACTAAACAACTGGAAACTGGAAGAGATTTTGCACACGGTTTAATACAACGGGAAAATATATGTGAGCTAGCTAGGCACTAGGTTAAAACAAAGGTTTTTAAAAACTGTTAATAGACTTACCTGGAGTGAGTGAGTCCGTCTTTACTACGTTATGTACTGTACTCACGAACCCTATTCCTTTCAGCGTTTCTCGTGATGCGCGGACACAGTCAAATGTCAAGAGGGGTTTGGAATAAGGCAGAAGTATATTATTGGTAAAGTTGGCTTCCAGTTAAAAGCAGTATTAGCATGTGCCGAGGGTGGGTGGTGGTGTCGTCATTGGCATTTTGGTATCATATCTCCAAGCAATACACCATACACCTGTCCTATTTGTACCGCAATAACTGATGTAAGTTATCATGGCTTGTGTACTATAAATTGAAGATGCTCCCTGGAAATGTGTTAGGTCGTCACGAGGCTTTCTAACGACGCAAACAACTACGTGTCTATGTCTACAGTGTACACACACACACGTAAACCTCCGTCCACAGAGACGAAAGAGCGTCGTATTTTTGTCATCTTGAACAAAAGAAAAATGTTTGCCCATTTTATATGTACTGACGCAAGTCACAATCTGAAATGTCGTAAACGTGCTTCATTCATCACTATTAAACCTTCAATTTTCCATGATGTGTGTACTGTGCAGCACATGGATAGGTATTTTGAAACATCAGGTGGAAAATGATTTTTTTATGTGCACGTGTGCCTATATCGCTGGACACTTCAAACTAACTATAAGAATGACATAATTCGGATTTTAAAGTTCACTCATTCGTTTAATTATCATGTGTAATACAGGGTTTCAATTTTTCATCATCGGAAATAGGTGTATAATTGTACACGTATTGAAAGTCACTACTGCCAAAAATTTTTTACCTAACCATCTATATTTAATGTTTTGCTTGGTTAATTATAATTTTGAGAAAATCTCATTCCAAATCAATTTTTAGCGTAATCAAGCGTCAGCCAGTCTTCATTTAGCCAACTACCTAATTCATAATTACTGTAATATCAAACTGCACGTGTCTATTATCAAACCTAGTTTATTTAGGTAAATACATATATGATATGTATATGATGATTAAGATATGGACATTATCACACAAGCAAAAACATTTACTTTTACTTGTTTTTTTGTCGTTACTTTTGTTTGTGTTTTGACAAAAAGCACGGTAGACATTCTTCTCATTAAGCTAACCAGTAATGACAACTTGTGTTTCTGGATCCGCAATCTTACCGTTCAGTTACACTTTAGTACATATATATGCATACGTTACGTCCCTTCTTAAATATGAAAAAGGCATTTTGATTTACTCTAGGGTGCAGTTCGTTTTTCGTAATGTTTCCAGGAAGGGTAAATATAGAATGCATGTTGTCTCTCTATCTCTATGAAATACTTTTTGTTCAGCAAGGGTTGAATGAGAAACTTGAGATTATAGGACAAATAGATATTATCCAAAGTTATGTTCTGTTGCGGAGACAGCTGTAACTGCCATCCAGTCGTACGTTCACAGACTAATCTAGAGACCAACAGTGTCTACTGTTGTACTCATTTTCGACAAAAGATCTCACGCGCCACCCTGGAAAAAGTCAACTGCTTTGTTCCTACAGATCCCAGCCGCATTGCTGACTTGTATGTACTATGTATACACAAGGTTATGTAGTCGCGTCATATACATACCTACGCTATATTATATATTGGTACGCCACGACGCCATACCATCATGCAAAATATTATAATTTCTCGAGTTTAGTAGCTCGAATACTATGTGGATATATTAAAATGAAATGCTCCACTGGACTCGGCTCGAAAATTAAGCTTAGGCAGGAACTTTGTGTTTAAGCAAGACAACGACCTAAAGTACGCTTCTCGAAAAGCTCGTATCTTTTTCAGAAAACTGCATGTAACTAGAATGGAGTCCAGATCTAATCCTATTGAACATCTGTGGGACCATCAACGTAAATTTCGGAAACAGGTAAGGAAGCCATAAAACAGCTCGTTACTGGTGAATTGTCAGCTATTGACCCCACAGTAACCTTAAACTTGGTCGAGTCGATGCCAAGGCTTTTGGAAGCTGTTATCGCAGCCAAAGCAGGGCATTCCCGCAACTAGACTTTTAGTTTTTAAACATAACACGTAGTTAATGATAACATTTTAAAATCATACCAATAATTTCTTCACCTACCATTCTTGTATTTTATAAAAAGTATGTTTTTCGGGTGTTGAACAAGTCAGGTTTAGATACTATCTACTTTGGATCTCTATGATATTTAACCTTAAATTGATTCAATCATTTTATATCTTTAATGTGAAATTAAAAAGTTACATCGCGTATTATAACCTGTTACGTAATCGTACCCATATTTAAATTGCGTAGTACCAGTGCGTTTAGAAAAACTTTCAACTAAATATAAATGCCCATTTGAATCATGGTTTGTCAAATTAATAAGGAATATGAAAACTAATTTAACCGTAACCGTGTGTATTAGGGCAGTGTATAATATTACTCATATTTATGTGATAAAATGGTATTTAATACATTTTTAACGAAAGGAATACTCTGATGCTATTCTGATTATTACTAAAAATTTGTTTTGTTTAAAAATGTATTGGTAGTTGCTTCACCTTCGAATCCCCAGTCACGCATGGGTCAACTTATAAAAGTAAAACTTCATTTATAACAATTACCAATGGGTATATGTCATCTTACATTTTACTCAAAGAGTGAATAGTTGTCGGTCGGTATGTAGAATTCAAATTGCATTAACCATTCACAATGTCAACTTTTCGAAAAAGCTGCGTAACACACAATACAAATAAAAAGTTAAATTAAAATATAAACATTGCCATAATCCATACTATACTACAGTGAATACATGTTTGTCAAGTCTTTGTTTACCAACTGCCCTTCTGTAAACAGAAGACTTTTTGAAGCAAGTTCGACTCCGCTCCATCTTTACTCTCAACAATCAACTAGCTTCCTCGACTAAATACGTTACCATCCTCTCCGCAGGTGGACTAGTTACACCATTCACTGCATGATGGCGTCAGGCTTTCTAATTCATACAGCAGCAGCTTACTCAACAAAGTGAGGTTTGGTAGCAAATTATTATTGCCGATGGCATTCTAGTAAAATATCAACCTTATATGTTGTCCTACATGTAATAATAATAACACCAGCCCAATACCCGTTTTCTTTTACGTGGATCTATACCCATTATTCAAATTACTCATTCCACAGAGAGATATATGTATATTATATAGCATTTGGGATGACCGCATTATTTCGATACCAGTCTCACATGAAGCACTGGCTGTAACTACTATCAGCCGACTCACAACTACGAAAATTGACACGACGTTATCATTTGGTAGAATGTTATACCATGTATTTGGTTGGACGTAGACTACGGACAATGTTTTTTCTTCCCACTTAACGTCACTTGGCTTCTGGCAGTATAAACCTAACATAAATGGATTCGTATATGCAGGCAAGATAAATAACACGCTTACCCGTTTCCACGGAAAAACGAAGTTTTCTATACAGCATGCCGTGTTCTCTGTATAGCATCTTTAAGCAGCAGCATTCACAAAAGGGGCAGCACGTACAGAGAAAGGAAAGAGTGGGAGAAATAGCCTGCAAAAACTCGACTCTCCTTCTTTTTTCATTTCAAAGTAAAATAGCATAACACCCTGTGTATTTGCAGTAAGAGCTGGAGCAGCTTCCCGTCTAACTTGATGCTACAACCGTAGGTGAAGAAAAAATCCTTTTATATCATCAATATGAACGTCATGACCATCAACTTTATAGGGAACCAAGGAACAAAAGGAGGAACAATGCAATGCTCACTTGACTCATTCCAATTCCACCCGACATGACATAAAATGCAAAACCGTGCATACATGTTACTACCACTACCACCACCGGAGGCAATAAAAAGGGGAAAGCTAGTAAAAGAGATAATATGTGAAAGGGGATACACAGCAGCCCACACCACCGTGCACACTACACTGGAAAGCGACATGGACGGCATTGAGAACCCGGAGAGATTGCGCTACTGCTCTGCTGCTGCTACCACAATTACTACTACCATCAATTCTGCCATTGCTGGAAAGGACCTCGCCTGGAGTCGGGGAGTACACAGTGCATATAAATAGAGCAGAAGTACCAGAGGTGGTGGTACCACGGCTACCACTAGGAGTAGCTAGCTGGGCATTATGTACACAAATAAACTTACGTAGGTATATAAACATTTGAAGAATAAAAAGGGGTGATGCGATAATGACGGCATATGTATAAAGAGCCCCACCACCATTACGGCTGCCAACCACGCAAACTATCCCTGTTTCTGTGTGCATAGGTACATCTTCTGGATAGGTTCCACCGAGAAAGCACCCAGAAGCAGTTACACCACCACCACCACGACTGCAAACAGCATACATACAATATAGGAGGAAGGAGTGTTACAATCACAAGGGGAGAAAATGCACCTATCTAGACCATTACGCTTCAATTCCAAAAAACTATATACACGTATATGGCCTGTCCACCCGTGCAATGTACACAGACCATATTCCCTGAAAATGTCCATGTTCCATCATCATTTTCCTCCTACACATATCACTTCTCTCCAGCAGCAGCAGGGCAAGAGTTGAAGCAGTGGTAGTAGCGGCAGCAGCAGTCTGGAAAACAATAATAGTAAGTAGAGGATAGTATTATAATGCGTGGATATAACGTATATTTCACCCTTGTGCTATCCTCTCATTCCCGGTGAGTTCCCTGCGTATTACTATTACTATCCAGGAGAGAATTGGCAACTACCGAGAAGTGAAACCACTGCAGCACTGGATCCCATGTAAAAGCCCGTGTGTGAAAGAGGGACAATGTATACGGCGGCGTATGCTGACACACACACACGACGTTGTACCAAACCGACATGTAGGTCTGCATAAGCATAATATTTATTATTATCCAAACTGGAGTCAAAAGAAAATGTATTATTTTCACAGAGAAAAGGAAATAATATGGAACTAGCACGGCTGCCGCTCCTGCTGCATATACAGACAGAGCGTTTCCATCATACAATTTCCATTTATTCCTCCTGCTCACTACAGGGGAAAGTACTAGTATTCCAATTGACGATCCACGCTATTGTAAAAAATGAAATTGGAAAATAGAGAGCGGAGAGAGAGAGAGAGAGAGAGAGAAAAAAAGAGAGAAAATGCATACAATGACGGTGCGGTGATCACGATGATGATGATGATGCTTGCAGAGAAGGAGAGAAAACCCAAAGCTGGAGTTGATGTTGAGAGAGTGTTCCATTCCATAGTTTAGGCCCAATGTATGCAATGCATGCACGCCTGGATTGGATTGAAATTTGAAATGCATTGCAGTAAATGTAAAAAGCGTAAGTAGCATATGCGTTGTTATAGAGAGACACGGACGGAGTAGTCAGTATGGATGGAGCATGGAATGGAGTGGACCTTCCCCATCACCAACAACACCAACATCATCGTAGTCGTCATCATCATCATCTCAAAGGCAGCAGCAGCAGTAATAAAAAGTAGAGTGATGGTGGTTCAAGCCGTATAGTAATATAGTGGCGGTGCTACACTCACTACACTACGGAGGAATAAAAAATATCGTGTTTATCAAGCCAGCTCACTTTTCTTGTTTCTCTCAAAAAATATTTTCTTTCCTATAAAGTCAAGCAGTACGAGGAGAAACAGAGGCAGAAAAGATGAGTGAAGTGAAGGAAAAGGAAAGTCAGAAGAAAAGAAGGAAAATCTCCTCCTGTGTAGTACGTAGTGGTAGTAGAAGGCACGTCGTTTTTGTTTCTGTTTACTGTATATAAACTAAAGCAGTATCAGAATTTTCTCCCCTTTCTCTGCTGCCGTCGTCATCATCATCATGTCAGCCATCGTCATCCCGTATTTCTCGTCTTCCTCGTTGTCATCGTTCCCATCTTGTTATTATTACTACGGTTAGTATATACTCATTTATTTTTTCCGTTTTAAATAAACTGTACTGTGTGAACTGCATCTAAAATAATTGATGACAAAATGACGGCTCAAATGACGCAGGGAAGTGTCACCAAAACTGATATATACTGTACGGTGGGCATGCTGGTTGCCATTATAATATTTATTTTATGGTGGATTCATCTCTATGAACAGCCTATGATTGTCATAACCAACCCGTCAGACCTCGTCCGTCGCCCGGACGGAATCTATTTTATTAAGAAACATGAATAGTGAGAGTATTCTAGTGAACTTGGTGCACAGCAGCGCAATCAAATTTGACAATGTGAAATTTTAATGAGGAGTGTACGTGAAAGGAACATAAGAATAAGTTAACTATCGTATCTGCGAGCAGAGTCGTTCATTTTCTGCGGATGCTAGGCAAGTTACAATTTTCTCTCAAGAACGAATAATAAATAAACCGTGGCGCATTGTATAGTGCTTAACACCCAATATAATAGCAACGTTAGCAATTAAGACTAATATGGTTGCAGAGAGTGAGAACGAAAGAACGAAATGATTTCAGTATCGATTGATCGTTACCCATTTTGCTGCAGTGCACGCCTGGCGGCAGGTGACATTGCTCGAAAACAGTTTTCTTGATGACAGAATGTATTGAAATTTTATCTGGGGCGAAACATTATTACAGTTGTTATTGTATTAAGTTTTCATAGGTTATTTAATCAATGATTCATAAAAAGGGAAAAAGATAATGGTAGTAGTTAAAGTAAAGTGGAAAATTTTCGAGTGGGGCAGGCATCTCTTGTCATAATCAAGTAAAATATCAAGCAATGCAAAAATGAATTGCGACTGCTGCAGTATTTGTATTTCCACGACTCAAAGTAGCAGTGTCAATGCCGAAGTTAATAACAGTTTAAATTTCTGTAACGTTACTTGTGCGAACAGTGAGAAATGTGTGCATTCTGGCGTACAACAAGTTGACGAAACAATAGAAATGATGATGATCGATGATTATCATCGCTACAGCAATGTTTCAACTTTTGTTAATGGACATTGTGGTAGTGCTGCTGGTGGTGTTGTAGACTATATTATTAGTAGCAGCGTTGCCGCAACAACAACAACACTGCCACTGCAAGAAACGATACCACGTCAGACAGTGTTGCAACTGTCATTGTCACTGTCGTGGCCAGAAGTGGAGAAACACAGTGGAGAACTGAAAGATGAAGTGAATGGGAGAAGGTTTGGTTGTAACACTTACATTGCGAGAATTTGACGGTTGATTTGAATATGAGTACAGCCTGAAATAACTTGAAAGAAAGAAAAACTAATTTTGAAAAACGTTTAAAAAACTGAAAAGATGATCGAGTTTTGGTGTTCTTGAGTTTGTTAAAGGAATGTTTTATCTTGATGTATGTTAGCGAGGGAACGTTATGCTGAATAATACTGAGATTTGATGTTTGTTTACCTGAGTACTGACGAACGTGTAATGTTTTGTATTTGTAGCACTAATGAATGCATGAAAAGTAAGACATGGAAACCCCTTGACTGTAGTGCAAAACCTGTAGAGAAAAAAACGGAATCTAGTAACTTCAGTAAATCAATGCACAACTTGTAGTGCTACACAAACAACAAGTTTGACTGTCGTATTGGTAACGGTTAAATTATTTAGAGTCCAAGATGCAGAAAGAAAACCACGTTGATCATCTTCAATACGTCGGGCCGTACCGGCTCGAAAAGACCCTGGGAAAGGGTCAAACCGGTAAGTTTTAAGAATCTTATTTCTGTCAATGCATACGAATTTCATGAAAGACTGACTTCATTTCCGTGTAATCCCGGCAAGCAAACAAAAATGGCATAAGAAAAAAATCGAGAAAGTTTTCTGGGAAAGGATCCCTACGAAGTTTGAAATAACATGTTTTTCTTTAAAGGGAATGTAAAAAAAGATATTTAATCTTCAGCAAAGTAAGCTCACAAAGTGGGAAAGGGAGAGAATAAAGAGAGGGGAAAGGGTAACACGTAACCATCCATGTACATGTTACAAATATTTCAAGTCATTTGTAGGCATTCCATCATCCTTTATGTAGCTTTATTATCACTATGAATAAGAGACTAAAAAGAGTACTTTGCTGTTGCTAATACTCTATCCGGCATTGTTTCCATAGTCGTGATAAATGCGTACAGCACAAAATCTTTGCTCTAAAAGCCAATCAACTGTTTCCTTCTACTTGAGACAATTTCAGAAGAAAAAGTTACGCAAGAGTTCAATGGATCATAGGAATGAAAGTCTACGATAGTAAAATGACTTCACGCTGATACATATACACGCACTAAGGCGATACTTAACAGACAAGCCTTTCACGAGGTTCTGAAAGTCACGAAGAAGAAAAAAACATGTTGAGAAAGAAAAGTTTACAACGAGAGAAGATTAGGAAAGACAAACACACTAATCAATGATATATTTTCCATAGTATGATTGTCATTGCACTCCTGTCCTGTATCAGTTGTCGAGTTTATTTTCCTTCGAAAGAAAAAGATGAACCTTGGGAATACACAAATCTCAACAAAACCGTAATAAAAAAAGAAGAAAATAACTCTTGTGGTGGAAGTATTGTTAGTAGTAAACAGTTGACTGTACTCAAGTTTTTGTTACATACTGCAAGGTGAAATCAGAAAATGGAGTAAACGAATCTTTGATAAAAAAAAGAACAATATTTTTGTCAGATTCTCAAGGAAAATGTTGTACCTATAGGGAATGGCATTGGGTGGTGTGTGTTGTACGTTGACGCAAGAAACAGGGAACAAAACGTAACACAGAAAAGGAAAATGATGATGACGATTATGATGATGATGATGAAAAGAAAAGGAATCAAATCGGAGAGGAGGAGAAACAAGAAGAAAGTTTAACTTTTTCGAGAAAGGGAGAGAGAGAGGAAAAAAGAAATATATTATGAAAACTTTTTCTCTTCCTTCTCCTCTCGTATCTTCCAGTGTGTGATCTTATTAGCTGACCTCAGCTTTTAGCTTGTTAAGGTAGTTAGTTTAGTTTTGAAGAGAAATAGAGAGAGAGAGAGAGGGAGAGAGAAGTAGAGAGGCTGGGGACGAAGAAGGAAGAAAGTAGAAGAAGAGTTTTTGATGTTGCAGCTGTTCTTCTCCCTCCGGCAACATTCTACGTAACTTGCTCTGCCTGTCTTTATGCTTTTGTGGCGGTGATGTTGTTGATGATTATTATTATTGCTACTACATGCCTCTCGTCTCCATTCCACTTGCGTCGTCATCATCATCATCTCACATGCAGGAACATATATAGGTGTACCTATACGTGCATACACGGACACTTTTGGCCCAGACCACTTGAGAGCGGCTCTCTTGATGATGACGAAAAAAGTTGCAAAAACATCTAGTAGAGAAAATGTAACCAATTTGTGATTATTTTTGGAGTGGCTCCGTTCAGTAGCCAAAAAAGCATACGGAAAAAGTAGAGGAGGAGAAGAAACGAAAAATGAGATAAACTGATGTTTGCAATTATAATAACACAAAAGGGATGATAACGGACCACACAGTTTCAGTGTGGAATGACTATAGATTGAACGGATAGGATCTGGTTCTCTCCTGGTGCGTAGGTCGGAGATGTAAGCCAGTGACGCGAAATGAGTTGACAAAAATTGCTCAGGGTAATTTGGAAATTACAATCTGAAAAGTTCCTGAAGCAATATCTTTTTTCTTATTGACTTTATTGACGTTTTTTTGCATTTAATAAGTAAAATTGTGAAAGTTAAACAAGGCAACTTTACTATTTAGGCAACTGCACGTATGTCACTACCTAAAAGTGAAGAAATTGGCTATTTTATTATTCATGATACTTAATTCTGTGTTTTTTTTCACGTATTCCCCACAGGACTGGTAAAACTTGGGGTGCACTGTGTCACCGGGAAGAAAGTTGCCATTAAAATTATCAACCGAGAGAAGCTGAGCGAGTCCGTGCTTATGAAGGTAAGAAAAAAGTTTCTCTCTTCAAAAACTAAAGTAACAAATTGAAATAAATGGAACATTTTTCAAACTTAAAATTTAATTTCGTTGATACATAAAAGTAACCAACGAGATATCCACAACAAGGCTTTCGCCACAATTTGTAAGTTCCCTGATATTAGTTACTTATCTTAGACTACATGTACTTCCTAGCTAGCACAGCGTATGTGAATACTTTATTTACTAGGAAAACTTTGCCTGGATAAATAATAGCAGTTATGAAATCAGATTTGCGAAAAATATGACCATCATTTGCACTCCCTCCAACAAGTGAAGATAAAGACTTTCAAGGCCTTTGCGCAAATTACTCGATGCAAACACAAAAAAACCAGCAGCAAAAAAGGTTGCCCGTTAGTAGCGCCAACAGCTGAATGCTGAAATGAAGATAAGTACATAGCACAAAAAGGGGTGGCAAGAAACAAAAGCAGGATATGGAAACAATGTCACCAATTAGTATTCACGTAGTTAGCTACCCTTTTGTTGGCCAACTAAAGTTACAAACAACTAGAATATGGTTTGACCCATAGAAACATGCATAGAGTAAGAGAGCATACTTCACTCTATATAATGCTTCAAGACTTTTTGGTGATGTTATTAAGCCGGCTTAGAGTCACAGCAGCGGAAAAAAGTGACAGGGACGAAGTAGTAAAGGAATTGTTCAAAATAAAAGTTGATCTTGTAAGCCCTGTCTGTCTACTTACTGCGGGTAGGTGCCTCTTTTCCCCAGAACCTTCACTCCATCAACCCTTAATATCCATCATTCTCAAACGCGTGCTACCTTCTACCCTGTCACTCCAACAGTAGAAGCGCCCCGGAGAACAACCAAAGTAAGACAGAGATCAAGCATCAAGTGTTCTTTTTCTCTTTGCTTGTCCCGCACACATGACAACTTTCAGCTCACAACAATCGAAACGCAAAAAAAGAAAGTTGTCTAATGATCACCATCATGATGATCATTAAAGTAAAATGGATAGAAATATACACCTACAATGACAGTATAACATTTACTTTTCATTGCTTAACAGTCATTTTGTGCCTGAAAACGGGAAAAAGTAATATATCAATAGCTACACATATTATTATAGTACGGTTCTAGAATGTGCAGCACTGCTATCGTCAACACGAACGGTAAAGACAACACATGACGACATTATTCGTTTTCTTTTTGTCGACAATAGAAAAAAACAATAAGAAAGATGGAGTTTCATGTCTCTGTTGTCATTCGTCACAAGCCTGAAGCTTTATCCAGAAAACCCGAGTCCTGCGAAGAAAGTAGACAGACCCTGCATGCCGCAGTACTACTATCGCCTACGCCAATACTTACAAAAACTTGGTTTTATGATAAATTGTGTTGTGCAAAAAAAGTATGGACCAACCGGTGAAAAAATACGACGATGACGATGGTGCCTGAAGCTTCTTCGAGCACCATTTCTCATCGAAGAAAAAAGATGGTATGTGTTTGCACAGGCATGTACGGCACATTACTTGGTATACGACGGCCTAATGTAAAATCATATATGGCACAAGAAAATATCCCAGGGTAAATAAAAGAATACTCGTATGTGCTTCTTCTTCTTTTCCGTCAGTTTGTAGTAAAACTACAAAATAAACTTCCTTCTTTACCTTCCTTTGCACAACAGCGACAACAAGCCAGTGAAAAATTCGATTCCGGAGAAGAATGAATGGAGTATAGGTAAAAAGAAGACGGTACAATAAATGATTCAAGTGATGGATGAGCTGTAATGAAAGTAAAGTACCGACACACCGAGTTCTTTGAATAGTAGGAATATATGGATGCGTACTAAAATATATGCAAAATCTTAAATAATTCATATTGTTTTCGAAAGTCTAAAAAAGGAAACGAAAAAATAACCAAGTTATTTGCCGGAGGAGTTTATGTAAAAAAATATGTTTTTCTCGTTGTTACAGGTGGAGAGAGAGATTGCCATCATGAAATTGATTGAGCATCCCCATGTCCTTGGCCTATTTGACGTGTATGAAAACAAAAAATACCTGTAAGTAAAAAAATGCTAGAGAGAAAACAATATTACAATAATCATATCATTACGAAAAATTCTCTGATGCTTTCCAAGAGAGACAAAAAATGACGCAGGCAGTCGAAAGTGAGAAGCAAATAGAAAGTGCAAGTTCATACAATGAGTACGTGGAAGAAATGGAAGCGGATGATGAAAATTTCATTATTTTACATTATTTTTTCTTCCCCTGTTTCTTCAGGTACCTCATTCTGGAGCATGTCTCTGGTGGCGAGCTCTTTGACTACCTAGTTAAAAAAGGACGACTGACACCCAAAGAAGCTCGTAGATTCTTTCGCCAAATCATCTCTGCCCTAGACTTTTGCCACAGTCATTCCATTTGGTAAGTAGATAAGTAGACATAAAAAAAGGTTGACTACGGATAAATGTAGTTTTCATGCATGGAAAACGTAGTGAAACGTGCGTACACAATGCATACACACCTCGGTTAGAGACAAGAGGAAAAGAAACTGAGAGAAAGACATAGAAACTCATTACATTTTCTATTCCTGTGAATTATTGATGGCGGACAGGAGGAGCACATATTTTCCTACCTGTGCAAATACCTGATGTAAAGTTGGTAAGAGTAATGAGTGGGCGAACTAGTCGAACTAGAGATGAATTAGTCATTGCTTTACAACGTAACAAGTCCAAAAAGTAGGAGATGGCGTTTTTTTCTTTTTCACCGCCAATTTCCTTTGCTGTTGATTACCTTTTACCCAGCCTGTGGAATAACCAGTGTCAATGGTTCAGTTCACACCATCGTTTATAATTTCCTGATTAGTTGAGCCAGTGCTAAGCCAAAGGAAATTTTCCATTTGCATTTGAATTATATAGCAATATAAACTATATTTACATATAGCAATATAGCATTAATTATGGACACATACGAGAGAATTTATATATGAGCCTTGTCTGTATATCCCACTGAAACATCGCTTATTTCATCATTCGCCCATCATTTCTTTGCAGCCATCGAGATCTGAAGCCGGAAAATCTGCTGCTTGATGAAAAGAATAATATCAAAGTGGCTGATTTTGGAATGGCCTCTCTTCAGCCTGAAGGAAGTATGCTGGAGACAAGCTGTGGCAGTCCGCATTATGCTTGTCCTGAGGTGATCCGGGTAAGGAAAAAACTGTGTTACTCCAGATAAATAAATTGGTGGAAGAAGTAGTAGTCTAGTAGTCATCACTGACTGTGCTACACTTCTTCTTGTAGCAGCATCTGTCTGCATAGGAGTTGCTCGATTTGCGTTGTAATTCGCCCCTGCCTTGCATATATATATATATATATGTATGCGTATTATGTTATGTCATTCCCCCTGTACCGTCTCAGATGACTACTTTGTCTGATTTAATTAGAAAATTTACAAGGAAGCATTTCTTCTAGGGAGCTTGTAGCAGCCAGTACTGCTAGTTATAGTTTTCTCTTCATAGCGAAGGCAGGCAAGATTCACTTATCGTTTCCTTTTTCTTCAATGTTGCTCCTCAAGAGTGACGAGTATTTATTGTATAAATATGCATGCACACATACATGCATGCCTGCTGGTGACGATCCAGACGCGTATCCGTACCGGTTTATTAATTAGACATGTAAATAACACCCTGGCATAGTAATTAGATTAGACATGCGATATGCGCCCACCTTACCGTCTCCTTGCACGCTGTATTTTTGTTTCTACCTCCAAACTAACATATCATCATGACCCACCCCCAGTTTTTCTTTTGGATTTTTACATTTTAGCGTAGTTCCTAGTCTAGCTTTCTCTGTGGTAACAACCTCTATAAGTAATACAACACTGAACATTTCTTTTGACAAGTGGGCCAATTAAAAACATCTGGGCCTTTTTTATAACTTACTATATTCACAAAGCTGTTTCGTGGATTTAGACACTGTAGACAACTGTAACATACGGGAAGCAAAAATTCAGAGTAATAAAAATGTAAAGATTATTTTCTGCGTATATTTTTTTGTGAATACGGCCCGGTATCGTTGATCCTTGCAGGAGCTTTGTCACAATGAACACAACACTGACTTGATATGGCTGTGCAGAGATAGATATAGAATATTATGGCATGTTATAAACCTTCAGTGGTATATTTTGAGGGATCAACGTAGCACATCTCAGGAAAGAAGAAAAGAGACAGGTAACGTGTGTGCCTGCCAGCTTGCCTGTCTGTCTTTTTTATTATTAAACGTCAAACACCTTTCACAGAGAGAAACAAATTCGTAGAAAATTCGTAGAAAGTAGCATATGTATTGGAGAGGCAGAAGCATAGAGAGGTTAATTCGCATACTTCAGAGGATGTATGGAAGGATTTCCTACCGTTGGATTTTGACGTTTCTCGAAAATGCCTGCGGTTTATGTAAAACTCTATCACCTTTTGCTCATTAGCTTTCCTTTTTATTTTTGGTTAAGTCTTCTAGCTTCCAACTGTCTTATGACTGCTTTATATCTTGGTAATAATGTAACATTGGGACTTAGCCCATGATAATGAATGAATGAATATTTTGTCTTTTTGTGAACTATGCAAATATATCCTACTTGCAGTATTTATCATGGCACACACATTCCTGTTAGTTGTTAGCATTGTTTAAATAGCGCTTGAGAACAAGCCTTCTCATTTCACAAATTTGGCGCGTCTGCATATGAACGTTGGCAGACGTACACAGACAAAAACAAAAGTCTAATAATGAATTAATTGCTAATCCGATTTCACCAATTGGGTAGTGTCAAAACAGCGTCAGGTCTACTACACTCGGTGTACAATTTTCACATACCAGCAACTTTTTTCTATTTCATTTCTCAACTAGAAACTACATTTTTTGCAGCACACAAGTCGGGAAATAAATATAGAATTTTCTCGTCCCACAGATGATATTCGTCTAGAAATAATAACCTCACCGGGGCCGTATTTTTATTTCAGAGAAAGGATCGATTTCATCTTCCATTTTTTGTTCTACTCTCTGGTTTCTCTACCTACCCACTCACGTAGTTGTATTGACAAATGAAAAAGGACATTATCTGAAACGTCTGCATCCGTACAAAAAAATGCGAATTTTCCTTTGACTCATTTTTCAACATTTCTTTGAAAATTTTCTTCGATTGGTCGAAATGCTCTTTCAAGCAGTAACTATTGATAACGAGGAAGGATGTTGATGATAATGATGATGAGAACCGTGTGCGAGCATTGTAGACAGCAAAAAGTACCTATAAAACACCACAGCAAAAAAAGGAAAGCCGTTCACTCTTTTGTGGTTTAGAATCATCACTTGGCAGAGAAACCCTTTTGACTCCTGAAACACATACATATATGCATACCTACCTAGGGACCTGTACACAGGGTTGAATATTTTCATCTCTCATATAGTTTCACTAAACTATTTCATGTAAAACACACTGAATTTATTTTGCTACATTTATGTACACATTTGATCAGGGGTAAAAATGATTTCCCATGTTATTTGGGTAAACAAAATGGGTTTATCCAGAAAAGGTTTGATTAAAACAATCATATTCCATCGAGACGAAAAGATAAAATGTCAGTAAAATCGACAACAATGATTGATACAGCACAATGTCGAGTCCCAGTTGCAGTGTTTGCTGCCCGTTAACAATAGATATAGAAAAAAATAATCATTATCATTACCATTGTCGTCATTGTTGCTGTGCCAATTTTCACCATTTCACGTTGTCTTTACTTACCTTACTTCCTGAAGCATTGTTTGTGCTAATCGAGTCCCTTCGGAATAAACCCACTTTGTTCATCCAAATAGAGGACCATTTTACCCCAACCGTTTGTTGTCGGGTACTCTCAACAAATTTTTATGTTGTGGTGGCAAGATATGTGTTTATGTGCTTTTTAAACAAAATAATTTAGTATAACAACGTGGGAGATGTTCCCTGTGTATATGCTTCTCTGTTCATCCGTTACGAAAATGGGCA
The DNA here is from genome assembly GCA_027744295.1 of Callyntrura guangdongensis. Taxonomy (NCBI): domain Eukaryota; kingdom Metazoa; phylum Arthropoda; class Collembola; order Entomobryomorpha; family Paronellidae; genus Callyntrura; species Callyntrura guangdongensis. The sequence continues at coordinate 36,442 of JAHZNB010003837.1, forward strand.
AACACTCCAATCTCGCCCCATTATTTTCCAGTGATTAGAGTAAAAGTGCAGATGAAAAGTGAAAACTCTTTTATTCTTCTAGTTGCGTACGTACAGAGCCTTTCCACTTTTTGTTTAACTTCTGAAAATGATGGGAGATAGATAGATGATGAGAATGTCTAGCATTCATGTCGGTTCAACTTGACTTCCTCCGTCCTGCTTTTGCACGCTCTATCAATTCTTACAGCTTTCCTTTTTGTGTTTAATCGTCCTTTCCATATGCAGCAACACATGCCAGCGCCTACCTAACAACTAACAATACATTTCATAGCACTTTGACCATAGAAATAGTACAAAGGAAATTGCTATTTTTCCCGTGTGTTTCGGGCCATTCGCAATAATTGCACTTTCAATGATCAAGATTACTATCAAGCTTTCGATGGATAATATAAAAGGCACTAGTATCCTTGGGTAGTAGTAATGATCTCTTGTCTGGCATTCTGCATCCTTTGAAACGTTTCGGTCATCAAGTGACACTTGAAAAATGGTAAAACTCAAGCTTTCATGCCCTCATGTTGGCGCTACTAGTGCTACTTGGGTAAAAATCATCAGCGAGATGAGTCCACGTCTCCAAATCAACAGCAAATCAAGGAGAAAAGTGACATAAAATTTTTTGGCATTTTTTTGTGGTTTTTGTTGTTGTTTCCCTTCACCCTTAATGTCTGACCGTACGAGGAAAAGAGTGGAAATGAGAGGATGTGTGTGGCGTTGTGCTTGTCTGTGTCATACATTACTAACCTTTCAATTACACTGCTTGAAAGCTTCACTTGTTTTTCATAATGACGGCTGTGATGATGTTTTGAATTCAATTCAAACTCCTTTTTCAAGTTGACGAAAGAGTAAATTGGAAAAGCTGCTTAGTCGATGGGGGAGCATGTTTTTTCATTCCTTTTTTAAAAAGTACTCCTCTGTACAGATGCATCCACTAAAATATACAATTTAGAAAATAGTTTTCGATTTCCGTCCTGCATAATTTCCAATAAGAATCATAATAATATAAAATGTTTCTAGCGTTTTCGATTACTACTACTTTTCATCTCTCTCGCTCATTCTCCAATTTGTTGATTCAAAAGAGGCGCACAATACTCGGTCATAATCACACAATAGTTTGCTAGTAGTATTGTTTGCTGATAGTTGGCATGCAACCAAAATATTTTTTTATCGTTTTAGTTTCTATTTTTCAAGTCAAAGCTTGTAGAATAAAATTCAATAACGCTGCTACCAGTAGTGAATACACTCATGTCAAAAGGGAAAGCGAGAAAGGAAAACTTTCCTTTGAAAAATTAACCTTTGTATTTCCCTTCCTGTTTTACTGCTTCCTTTTACGTATAAATAATATCATTTGGCCCCGCCGTGCCTTCTTGTGTTTTAACGCTATTGTTTTGTAGGAATGTTTTCTTCGCTTTTGATGTCCTTATTTCTTGGCTGATTTTGCTTCTGCTACTGTTACATTCGGTTTACTTTCTCCTCATGTCGCGTTTCATTTTGGCCTTATTCGTGGTTGTATCGGGAAAAGGCGCCTACCGCCGAGAGAAAAAAAACAAACAACCAAAAATGGACAAATACTGGTGACTGGTGACAACGGTAGTGGTGGCGGATGTTGGCAAGCGTAGTTCATATTGTCCATTGCAGCGTGTTTGTTTTGTCATTAAAACGACGCCAGTGCAGTGATTTTGAATGTCGTAGAGGCAAATATGAAAATAAAAGAAAGTAAAATAGTGATGCAGCCCAAAGGCTAGTTCAGCGGATTTAAATTCCACTCGGTACGCCCAGCTTACAGACTGTACCAACACCAACTATTATCCATTTGTGTAGTCCACAACTCCAAAAAATGTGTTTGTACGACTACCAAGTACTTTATTTAATACATGTCTGCTTACATGAACAAATAAACTTGTCGTTGTGCTCTCTGCAGATGACAATATGAAAAGTTAAAAAAAACGAAATCATAATATGAATTTTAAAAGAGCACAGTAGCGCTTTGACGTTTTTATAGACATTGTGCAAGCATTCCCATTTTACTCGTGTATGAGCGTTTCGTGGGTTGATGCGTGTGTTTAGTATTCAAACTTTGTGAGTGTTTACCAATGTGCTTTGTTGAAAAGCAAATAAGGCCGGAAGGAACAGAAAAATGTATGGTATTCGGTGAAAGATTAAAAAATGCCTTTAGAATATTCTATATGCTTTCTACGAATATTCCGATTTTTTTTGTCGAAACACGTTTTTTTCACTGCTTCTCCAATAATCTTCCCATAAGATTAAATAGATCTTCTCTGTTGTTGATTTCCTTCGTTGATACCTTCCGTTCAAAATGCATTCATTTTCCGTCCGCTGTACAAGGAAGTACTTTTATGCATCAACCTATGTATGTAACCAAAAGAATACTGAGAGAAAATTAATAGCAAGGATGGAAACATTTCTTTTAAAAAAATTTCGTTTTTTCTTGTTTTGTTGTGTTTCTGTGGTGGTAGTTGATGGTGATGGAAGCGGTAGTGCGTGCGTGCTCTTCATTCATGGGTTACGTGCTAACCTAAAAAGCGGAAGGACACATTATCTATGTCCATCATTTCACCCTAACTATATGATACTCTGGTTGCTTCTCTTTCACAAAAGCGACAGGAAAGCTGGTATAAAAGTTTAGCTTGCTACTTTCCCTTATTCTATTTCATCATTTTTAGTTGCCATGTTTGTATACATTTTACATTAACGGCGTGGTGTTTGTTTGGTTGGGAGTTTGTCGAGGCGGATCACTACCAAATAATATATGTGGTATACTCATCCTCATCGTTTTCTCAAAAAAAAAGAAGATTTTTTCCACTTTATTCATTCTTCTTGTCAATGTTTACAAACTGATTTTCTCATTTCAAGCAGAGAGTAGCGAGAAAGAGTGGGAGAGAGAGAGAAGAGTAGCAAAATAAACAAAAAGCATATCGGAACTCCTTCAGAACACCAGACAGAGGCACACACACACACACATACAAACACAACTTGTCCCTATTTCGAAGAGTTCGTGCCACTCGACTCGTTTTACTAGAGTTGTTATTGCTGCTGCTGTTTTTATGTAATTATATTTTCAATCTTGTCTACTTACTTTTAGTGGTTGTGTAGTAGTATGCACGATCAAGATAATAATGATGAAATCTTCCCAGCTTATACTCGTGCCATTACGTTGCTACTGTTGTTGTTGCTTTTTTGTGGCTCAATACAAATCAAGAGATTGTGAAACGTGGTTTCTCGTTTTTTCTGTCCGCATCCTTTTCGCCGTTTCTTTTTTCCTTGTGTAATTTAATTAAACGGAAAACGTCAGGACAACTTGCTTGCATACTCTCACTCTATTCAAGTGAGTGCCTGCTCGGGTAAGACTGGCAGTAAAACAGAATGTTGACGAAAGATTCTTATGTTTCCAATAAATATTTCGTGGAGTACTTCGTAAACATTCAATCTTGGAAGTGGTGGTGGTGGTGGTAGGCCGTGGTATTTACAGCAACCCGTGATGGTCTATAATTCCTAAGTATTTCACAATCTTACGTGAACACTCCCTTCTTTGTTTGAGAAAGGTGGTACCACTCTATGGGAACCAGATCCATGCCATCCATGTATTTCCACTACAATTAATACAACTCAAATAAAATATCACAAGTACTAAAAGCTTATCGTCCTAATGCATCCTTTACTTCATCGCACGTAGGAATCAATATGTCCCAAAGTGAAATGGAGGTTACTACTGCGTTTGAGAGGACTAGGCCAAAACTTGTAGTTTCATCGGCACTGCCTCCAATCAGTAAAATACTGAATTTACATATTTTACCCTTGTTTTCCCCCTTGGTACTCACTACCTATTTCCTTTAGGTATCTTCGATGATGAGAACGATCAATGCACAGGTATTTATACCTTAAATATTGAGTAGTCATACCTTTAACCTGTGTTCTTTATTTTTCCACTACTGTCTTGTGAATAATTCGAGACCGTAAAAAAGCTCAGTTTTACGTTTTTCAAAAACCTATACACTCTGCCTATTCTCCCTTTGATGTTGGACCCAAAATCGCATAAATTGCGCGTTCGCTTTATTGAAAATTTTGAACGAAAAAGCTAATAAATATGGAATTTTTTTTATCAGGCTGCTACATATTGCATCACCTTTGCTGTGCCATGAAGGCCAATATACGTGTAGGGCCTACATTTCTTTCAACAAAATTTAATTCCACATATATTTCTCTCAGTCCATAATTTCCTCGACAAGCCGCATCCTTCCATGAGGACGCCTGACGACGATGTTAATGATGACGTGTTTGCTTGCAAGCAACCGTTGTTTGTTTTTTTAAAGAATGAAAAAAGACAGGCTAACCTTACATGTGTGCGTACTTATATTTACTTACCATATATGCACTTACAACTACATACTTATTCCTAACTTGCTTGCTTGTAACAACAGCACACATTCCACCATCTCTGTACTCGTCTCCGTCGTCAGCTTCTTACAGTAACAAGTATCTCATTCTCGTTTAGTTACTTGCTTGTTTCCATTGCATACTTTTCAGTCGTCTTCTCTCTCTCTCTCTCCTCCGTTTCCAATTTTTTGTGTATGTTTCCCCTTTTCCGTTCTCTCTCTCCATCGTTTGCTTTCCCATTGAGTAGTGTGTACCATTTTCTCGTAGGACTGTACATACAGTGCTACTTTCTACCCGTCTTTTTTCCTGGCTTGTTTGTTTGCTTGTGCAAAAAACTGTATTTTTTGGCTAAATGGATCAAACAATAAATCCTTCGAGTCTAGTGTGTGTGTGTGAGAGAGAGAGAGAGGAAAAGAGGGAGAGTTTTTCACGACAACTGAATGAATGTATGTCTACCACCACTGCCATTGTACTTAACCGTTTTCGTACATTTTTCTCCCAAACCTACATGTTAGCTACAATTACACAAGATGAACATGAACATAACATCATGTTGACGACGACAAGGATGCCTCTACAAATGATGACGATGATGACGACGACGACGTTGGAGAAAGTACTAGAAAATAGGATACCCCTATTGCACTCTTCCTCTGTATTTCCTCCATTCATGTGTACCAAAGCACTTAATATATATATATAAAACTAAAAATATATATATCTATTTTAAACGAAGCTTTTTCCTGTTTTTTTTATATTTGTGAGAATGGCTCTATAGGAAACATCACTATCATTACATTAGACAGACTGCCAATGCCATAGTTAGAAAAAAAGTAAATAAACGTACTGAATCGACGTGGGCCCCAGACTGTAACAACGAACAGCAATAAAAGTAACTGAAAAATAAAGAAAATGGATAGTCCTTGTCTTGCAAAAATACTGAAGATACCAGCAAAATTTTGCTCTATTTCCTTCCACTACATACTACCGAAAGTAGTTTTTCTCCTTTATGTATATATTTTTTTTGAAAAAAAAATGGAATGTTTACGTACCATTATTACTAAATGTTACCAAAAATGGATAAAGTTGAATATCACATGAAATATCATACGTACATGCTCATGTTGACAACAATACGAACGAACAAAAAGGAGATGGGGTAGGAAGAAGATGGTGGGAGGAAAAGAAAAACTACTCATCATCGTCATCGTTCTGTCTCTCCATTCACGTATTATTTCCCTATTGTTTCTTTTTTTTACTTATGTGGTTATGGTGGTTCTTCGTCTGCCGCTACTACTGCTGCCATGCCGCTCAAGTTTTTTTTCTCTGGTGGAGCCAGAAGAACCAGAACAACGAGTCTTTTGTATTTTTCCTTCGCTCTGCTCCTTTCTCTTTGTAAGTCTCACTGTAAGACTATTTTCTTTCTTTAGTTTGCAGATAAACAGAAGTATGCTGTATAGTGGTGGTAGTAGTAGCAGTACTAGTAATATGAAATGATGTGATGATATCATTATCCTTGGCTTTCCTCCAGCTCCAGTTGAAATACCAACACAACTAACAACAGCAGTAGAGCTACATTTTATACCAAGGAGCAAGCCCCATTCATATCATGCCATACCACGCCACACCAAAAAAATGAAGAAAAAAATCTTTAAAAATCTTGCAAGTGTTGTGTCGGTCGGAGGTGGAGGAGGTTTGTATGGTATGATTGTAACACGATTTTTGGTAGCTGAGCAGCAGTCGTGTTTTTTAGCAGAACTAGTTGGGGCAGAATATAACAGGCACCAGTAGTATGATGAGAACGAGAAAAAACTGTAAAAAGCCAAGTTCAACGGTACCACAACTACTGTTACAAATACATGCTTAGCAAACAAGTCAGTTTTACCAAAGTTGTTTTCTACTTTCTTTCCTACAGCTTTTTTTAGTCGACGTCGTTTGTTGGGTTGTCGTAAGAAAGGCAGAATTGGAATGGCCTTCCTTAAAAACATGCATAAAATTGGGTTGTATAGTGAAATTCCTTAAGTAATAAGAAGAATTTTAGTAGGGAGGAAACAGTAGGGAAATGTGTGTGTCTGTGTTGCCATGTGTGTCTAGAGTACACTATCACTACAACTGCTGCTGTTATATTATTGGCGAAAAAAATATTATGGTCTATGAAACTCAAGTAAATGCTGCAAATACGACTTTTGAGCACACAAAAAAAAACAGAACTAGGATTCTTGAATAAAGTAAAACAAAAAGGATAAAAAAACAAGAGTGGGGATTATTATCAACCACATCAACCACATCCTCCCACAATATTCCGTGTAAATCTATAGAGCAACAATGCAGTGAGGCTGAGATGATCACCCGAGACGTTTGACGTTTCCAGGAAACGTGCTTTCAAATTGCCCACTCTCCCTTGGCTTGGAGGGTGGGTGCCTTGATGCAGTTTGCACATTATCATTTCCCTATTTCCACCCAGCCTGCTTTCTCCCACTGTCTTAAACGCAGGCGAGCGATGGAAGCAAGCCATAATTTACAAAATCATTAGTAAAATCTGAGATTAATGGGCAGCAAGTCTTTATGGTCCATCTGGCAAGCTTGAGAAAGGAGATGTGAATACTCCGCAATGCATCTTCCTCTGTCAAATTTACAACCGAAAATTTGTACTTTCACATCGATAAATAATGGTATTCAAAGGAAAAATGAAAATTTATTCGTGTGCTTGGTTCATTTAATGGAAGGCAGGGCTTAAAATGCAGGTATATTATGCGGTCGCCATGGCATTTTTTTCGTAGATCCAAGCAGATATGCTAGATTGTGCTTGCACCACCACAAAAAAAATCAGTTTCATTATATCCTTGTCCACAGTATTTTGCCTCTATCTCAAGCCTGATATCAGAAAAAAGAAAACCACGCCGACAAAGGCGGCGTGTGACACTCTCTTGCAGGGATAACAATGAAATGACTATATTGTATATTACATGATACCACGTAAATGTCGAATATGGAAACAACCATGTGTGTCTGTGTCAGTGAGAGAGAGAGAGACTACAATCATGCAAAATGTAGTTATCATGTAGGAAATTGGAAGTCGATGCTAGACTGACGATCATCATCATTATCATCATCACCGTCATCATCGTCATCTTCCTCATGACGCCGATAATACCGTAATAATAGAGGATTTGAGCAAAAGTAATGTTATATTATAGAGAGCTCGGTTTCGGCTTGCTCCTTTTTCCTCCTTCTGCAAACACATGTCTTTTTGATTATCTACTTTACTCCTCTCTCTCTGTGTCTTTCTCTTTTATTCTCCAGCTAGTCTATCTTACAACGAGCATAACACCAAACCTTTTTCCAGCTAGTCGTCTCTTATTTCCACCACTACCGTTACCACTACTACAACTACTACCACTTGGCCGATTTTTTTAGCGGTAATGTAATACTATGGTGTAGTGGGGTGGTGGTGTGGTGCTTGTATGTATGAATATAGTTCACTAACTTACCATCAGTGAACTCCTCATCTCGTAAAGTATCGGCATCATTTCTCTCCACCTATAATATTTAATACGTTTTTCTACTATCAATACAACTTGGTTTGCTTATTTCAGCTTCACTGCACTGCATTTTTATTTTCCTCTCTAACGGCGAGACTGAAAAGAAAAGGGCGGTAGAAGGCAGCGGACGCTTCCTCATTTCTTTCTTTCTCTTTCAAACCATGCGAAATTGTGTGACGACAAAAAATGAAAACGAGTGGTTGAGTTGAGAAGAATAGGAATATTAAAAGCGATGGGTTTGTCATGAAGAAGTGCATGGAAAAAAATTAATGTGGCCTTGCCATCATGTTCATCATTCAGTAAAAGTTCACGTTATGGTTACCACGATGATGATGATGACGACGACGACGATGATGAAAGCTCAGAAGCTCCCTGTTCTGCTGGAAAATAAAACATGAACTTCCAGAGAAACGGGATGGTTTATACACACGATACACCAAGTAAAGAGGGAGTGACTTTTCGTTTTTCCTTCTTAAACTTGATCTCATATGCTGTATGTATGTACGTTTTTTTACATTACACGCTTCAGGATCCACTTCCCATTTCACTTGACTAAACTCTCCCAGAAAATAGGAATGCTCTTTCTCTCTTTCTGCCGGTCTTCGTGAAGGAATTTGTTTTCGGTGTACAGGCTCGCATATGATCATGGGTTGACGGCGATCGTGATGATGAGGATCATGATGACGAGCATGAAGAGCATATAAAAAGATCAAAGGAAGGGAAAAAATGCGCTCTTTCAATCATTTACTACCCAAAGGATTATTTATTTATTTGCTGGCTCCTTTCCTTTTTACAGTTTTCGGCATGCATACTTTATCGAGGCTTGTATTTTAGAAAACGCATTTTTCTGGGAGAAATATGCGTACGTCGGGGTCTGTTTGAGTGTGTGGAAGTGCGTGCATGTACATCAGTTTGCAAGATAGCCTATAATAATCCACTTGGCATGAATATTTGCGTCCATACCGAGAGAAACTCAGAGAATCATCAATTTTTGATCTGCGTATGATTACAACGATAGTAGGCAGACGTAATGTTAATAATAATGAAGTGAAAATCTATTCTAGTCCACTTCTGTCCCATCTTCAAAACGTAAATGCAAAATCTCCTCGGACTTTTCCCACAAAAACGAGTTTATATACTCCGCAGGCTGACCGTACTTACCCCCGGTGTACACAGTAGAAAAGGTAGTATGACTACGTGAGACTTTGGTGGTGTAAAAAACAAAGTTTCACCTCTCGGTTTCGCTCTCTTTCTCTCTCTCCCTCTCTTTCGGTTCTGGTGTAGTTTCACAATCGCATGCATACATTAAAGTTAATAACGATAATGCTTACAAACTAATACAGAATATTAAGTTGAAAGCGAGTCCAACTGGTAGGTGTTGTGTAGCGGTGTACAGTCATAGACATACTCGTAACGACCAAGTACATGCCTGCCTAAGTAATAATAATAATTTGAACAGTAATAAGGCAGTTCTGAAGCGATAAAAATGATGATGAGAATGGTGTTTCCACTGCTGCTACTACTACTGCTACACGGTAAGTAGTCAACCAAGTAAACGAGCGATGACCCAGCTCACGGTCTGGCCTAGTGGCATGCCATGGCATCCACAATTTGTCGCGTGTGTGTGCACTGAACGCTGGATAGTTAATGCAATACTCCCCCTTCCTCCTCTATTATATAGCTTTTCTTCTTATTCTTTTTTTTACTGTAGTGCCCAAATCCTTCTTGAACGTGGCCACCGCTACCACCACAAGAGAATAATACCGGACGAGACAGCAGTGAACGCATACACACACACACACACACACACACATACACATCAACTGTTAAAATAGTCTATAATAACACTCCCGTCTAGTGTATGAGTGCTTCTGTTTGGCTAGTTATTGATTTCAGATGGGCATTCTCATCATCATCGTCACCGTCATCATTTCTTGATGCTATTTTTTGCCCTAAATGAAAATCTGCTGTCCTTTCGGTTGGTGTATAATCAGAGTCAGTATTATGTAGCAAAAGTATCACCACAGCAGTGGTATAGTCTGTGTGAATTCCGTTTTTGCCAAGGAATGAGAATAACTTCACAATTTTCCCCAGCAATGAAGTAGGGAGAGATGGGCTTCTATTTTGTTTTTTTCCTTTGTCCATCCTTGGCGATAGATTGTTGTACAATTTGAGAGAGAAAGCGATCCAGTGGCGATATACGATACACAAATTGCGGCTCGGGGTGACGTTTTTCTTCCCGTCTATTCTTTTCTTGGTAACTTTCACTTGGCGCTGGGGAAAGCATAAACCAAATCAACTCAAGTGATTCGACTTGCTCTGCTCTGCTTCTCGTTCCTTCCTAGAAATAACGTCTGCTTTGTATAGACATGCAACAGAAGCAGCAGCAGAATCATCATTATCATCATCACCATCACAGCATGCTTGCATACATAGCATCATCATGACACCACCATTTCAGCTTTAGAAATACATTGCGTGGAAAAATAGGGTAGTTAAAACGAAACCAGTTCTATACCAGCGTTCCATTAACAGAACGAAAGAAAAAGACGAGACTGAGAAAAAGGAAGAAAAATGGTGGAACAAGTGATGAGGCAACAAAAAAGAAGGAGTCGTGAGTCGTCCTCTTCCTCTATCATTCCAACGAATCTCCCTTACTCTTGAAAAAGTAAAGTGGTCTTGTCTCCCTATCCCGGTTCTTATATAGTCAGGGTGTAGCACGGCCATATAAAAACAGAAACGAAACGGAAGATATGAAACTTGCTCCTTTTATTTCCCTGACGAGCCAACAAGGAAACCATTCCTTCTTACTTGTACTGTTCATTTGCAGTAGTTGTAGCATCAGTATGATAGCGTATAAGAGAACGACTGGTGAATGAAAGAATAAAGTGTTTCTACACTTTAAAAAAAATCTCGCTTCAACTGTCTGCCTCTCTCTCCTTTTCTCTAGTTTCTCCCTATTTTTGTCTTGTGCAAATATTATTTCATTCAGAAATTATCCATTTTCTTCTCGTTCGTCGGTCACTGCACCATGCAATAATGTATTTACTTTGTCTTTGCCAAAAATAAATCTCACTCTGCGTATCATTCTGTCGCTCCGCTTCCATATCTCGTTCTCACTCTCTCGTTTTCTTTGCAAATATTTGGAAAATTAGTGCCGAGTGTCGACAATGCGATCATCCACCAGTTAGCTATACAACATATGCATAATAAAAACTGTTTTAATTTCAAAAATACATATTCCAATATTTACACAATATCTAGACGTAATACATGTATTCGTATTCTTTCCCGTTTTTTCACAATTTAATGCTACGATTTTGCAGCATTATCTTATCGTGTAGTCCCTTAATTTCCGCAGAGGGAGAACAGACAAAAACGTAAGCCTTTAAGCAGGAATAAGGGAAGCGTGGCAAAGAGAGAAACAAAAAAGTTTTTAAAAAGTAATTAGACGGAACAAGCAACGTGTATTCGGTGACAAGACAACACCAGCGCACATGACAATAGACACACACTTACACGAAGGCACACACGGCCAATTTTTCACAAAGTGTCCTGTATAACACGTAGGCACACCCCCACAAGTATTTTTATACATGGGCGTGTATAAATGAGTATGCATGCGTGGTTCCTGTGGGTTTTCTCTTTTTAATTAAAACTCATCCAATTTAAACTTTCCATCTTTTGTTTCCATTTCTACTCGTTTAAACAGTATTTATTCTTTGCCTTTTCATTACACACAACTCGTCTCCTTCAATCAGATTGATTTTTTTGTGTGTGCGTACTGAGTACTCCATGTATAAATTCAACGAAAAACGAATACCTCGTCAGACAACGGAAGTAAAAAAATGGTTGTGTTTGCCGCACATCTTCTACATGTCTCTGCATGTGTGTGTCTTCTTCAATACTTTCAGCAACTTTATCCTTTGGCTCACATATTTTATTTTTCGAAGAAAGAATAAACTTCACTGACAGTTATAAAAGAAGAAAGAAGAGGCAATAAGGAAGAAACAAGACGAAAGAGAGACATAGAGAGAAAGAGACAGTGGAAGAGAGGGTCAGATGAAGCATAAAAAGTTTTCTTTTTTTCCTGGTGCCGACGCGCCGTTCTGTTCGTGCTACTCACTTTTCCGAAGCATTTGTATTTAAATATGCAGTGTGTGCTTCCGTGAAAGCGTTAAATCAAAGTTGTGACATAATACGAAGTTTCTAAACTGTATAAGTAAGCACACTACTGGTGTATGCAAATAATTATATTAGCAAAAGTGTCAACCGTTCGTTTGTAGCAACATCGGTGACATGGCAGGGTAGAGCCTCGTTTTCTAAACAACTGTGCTGTATACAGTAGTATTATTTAATATTCAAAAGCTGGGAATACGGAACGGAGCAGCAACGTTGGTGATAATGGCAGTAACAATAATAATTATTATCACTGCTGCTGCTGCTGCACCCAGTGATGTTGTTGGTTGCTCTTGTAAGTTGCGTCAGAACATCATCATCAGTGCAATGAAATTACAAACGATTTACTAATCCAATAATAACTATGGAAAGCAAGAATAGAAATAAGTAATGAGTTCAAAGGCGAAAAGTATGAGAATGATAACGGCGTCATTAATCCGTTTTTATTCCGTATTACTTGTCCTTTCTATAAAAATGTTATTATTAAAAGAACATTAATTTTTAATGGGGTTTCTCCGTGGGCGACTGTTGTAACATGAAAATGGAAACGACTTTCTTCCTTTTCACTTCTTCTTTCAGCAGCGTGGGCATTACTACCCGCACCAGCAGAAATTCCAGTTGTGCTGGATGAAGTATTATTACAATTATTATTATTATTACTACTACTGCTGCTCCTTCAGTTAGTGGGAGATCGAGTGGTAGACGGCAATGTAGAAGTGGCGGCAAAGCACTACTACTACTGCTGATACTGGTGCCAACGTGAGGAAGCCACACACATCTGCAGGGATCTCTGGCAGACCTTTTGTGTCTTTCATTTTGTAAGCTTGAGTAAGTATGTAAGCCACACATTCCTTCAACTTGCTGTGTTCGGGTTTTGGGAATTCGTGAAATCAAGTCCGTACTGGGATTTAGAAGCGAGCAAGTTTTCTGTATCACCACAAAACGCTACGTTTGGCAAGGATTAAACGAACTCCCTTAATATAGGTTATGTGGTTGGTCGCACATTTTCAACATGTGAATCATCAACTATAGCTGCAACACCATCAACAAACTTAAAAATCCAAATTCTCTGCATCACAGCCTACTCATGTGGCCAATCATGATTTTCGTTTGAAACACGTTTGGAGAACAAAAAAATCAACGTGGGTTGGTGAAGAGGGCTTGTGATCTTTATTGATATAACGAAATGCGATATATATTTCAAAAATTTCGAGGGCTCAGGAGATTACCAAAGCCACTGACGAGTGACGGTGTGCGAAAGATTTTTCATTTAAATGAATTTCACGTCAGTATAATCTTGGTCTGTGAAATGAAAAATATGCGAGAGATTATTATGGCTACGTAAATTCATTGAAAACAAGCGAGCATTCGTTGAACATGCATATGAGCGTCATGCATGCAAATCACTACTTCAACATCATCATCAGCAGCCTATCAAAGTATACCATATTCCACACTGTCCTCTGTCCTTACGTTCCACGGTCAACTAGCTTTTACTGTTTTACTAGAGTCTGTAGAGACTGTCCTGCTCTTTGTCCTTCCGTTTACACACACAATGTCGTTATATACATAGCGTTTCGTCTTGAGTTCCATCCGACATTATTGTAGCGATAAGTGCTATTACTTCTTTCCTTATTTTGATGCTAATGCGCTCATGCATGCACGAAACCATATTTTCAGGCAGCTTGATGATATAGTGGTGATTACGAGGATCTTTTATTGACCCAGAAAGATGAGGCGTATAGTACCAACATGACAGCAATATAAAACCAAAGGACACACGTGGCTGATGTCTTCATATTAGTTTTAAGAATTATGGAGTTTAGCAAGAACAAAATGCTTTTTCAAGACAATTTCGTTACCACAATGGAAAAAGGTTAAAAATGTAACTCCCATGCAAAGAAAATAGCTAATAAGAGAAAATACAGTTTAATAAACTGTCAGGAGCTTCTAGGAGCTTTAGATTGCATCAGTTCTACAAAGCTCTGGTAAGACTAATTATGAAATACGTCGAAAACAGGAATGTTTAAGGTATTGGTCAATGTCTAGTATATATATAGAGCTTATAGGAGGATACGTGGTCACTTTTGAGTGAAATTAACCCTTTACTAATCCTTGCATAATCCGGGGTTACGTTAAAAATTTCCCGCTGATCATGTAATAAAATTTAAGTCCAACGTTTAACAAAATTGAACAAATTTATATCAGTGATGATTACGTTTAAATCGACATTTCTTTTTTTTCAAATAAGTAAATAAAACAAGTTTTAGATAAATACATCTGCTTTTATTGTTAAATTAATTAATACAAAAAACCTCAGTTCCCAAAAAACATTACCACACCCACTTGATAGTTAATTGAATGGCAGCGTTTTATGCTGTGCTGTGAGGGTCCTTGTCCCAAGCGATGATCGCAATATGAGTGCCGTTGACTACTCCACTGGCATTAAAGATGTGATAAATAGAAAAGTCGTTGGAAGTATAGACAATAGATGCTTTTTTATTTTCCGATAAAGCTTCCCTATTTCCTTTAAATGTAAGTTTTGTCATGTCAAGAGTGCGATCAGTACATTCTGAAGTAATATCAGAGACCTTTGGAGTAAGTATAGCTAAAGGACGATGTTAGCTCATGGAATAAGGTGTGACTACCGCCAATTGTGCACTATATTTAACTTTGGTAAGGAATTTCAGGTCTATGTAGCGATACAGTGGTGTGATGACGCCATTGATAATTTGTACTTGCGAACCCGAAAATGAACGCAAAGGAAGAGGTGTTTTTAGGTGCTTAAAAGGAAGTTTTAGTGAGAAAGTTCATAAGTCGGATGATAGGCTTCAGCAAAGTCGTATCTGATAGACAGGTTTCTAAATATGAAGAGGATTTTTTTATCAGAGCAGGGCTCAATGACCAAAACATCTAGAGAGAAAGTGATTTTTCTTTGGTTAAAACAACAAAACTGAAAGATGTGACAAGCTACTTTCCTTTTTAAAAAGAAACAGT
>JAHZNB010003838.1:0-18943 GCA_027744295.1 Callyntrura guangdongensis
GTAAGAACCTCTTTATCGAGTGAGTGGATGAAATTGATTAAATTTGTGTACGTATTGGTGTTTGAAACTCGTGGGCTTTAGAAAAGAGTACAGAATAGAGAGATTCTCTCGTGAGCGTACACCGGTTACTATATAGGATGTCGTGTGAGTATAAGATTTTTTTGAACATCGTTTTCTGCTTTACTGCATTCTTGACTCACTTTCGCGTTTCCTTCGTTGGAAGCTTTTTTAGCTAAAGATTTTCGGTAATGCAAGGAGAAAAGTAAGAAAAAATGTATTATAACCGCTAAATCGCACTCGTCCTTGTCGTCATCTTCTTTCCATCTTCATTTCTTACCCAGGAAAGGTCGCAGGTAGCTGGAATTGGGCATTAACGATGGCATGAAAGTGTTTAAGGTCACAAAATGGATTATTTATCGACAAAAAATATGACGACGACGATGATGATGATGATGATGATTACAATGACTAGAAACGGTTGGAAAACGTTTATGTAACGAAAAGTTGCGTTATTTTTTCCCTTAAAGACCGCGAACCGCGTGGGTGTATGGCAGCAGCAGAGCAGCAAAGGTTGCGGGGGAAAAGTTTTCTGCTAATCTGCTTGATATACTCTCTCTCTCTCTTTCGGTGTCTCCCTGGATTGATTCGACTGAGAGTAAAGCGAAGGGATTTTGCCAATAATCAGGTTGATAATGTTCTCTCTCTCTCTCTCTGTGAAAGGTATTTTACCGAGTGTGTCTGCGTGTGTGCGGAGATTTAAGGTAAAAAAGTGATTATTACGCGGGTCGATAGGTTTTTGCTGTTTTTACGTATCTCAGTGTTCCTTGATGGATGGGTTTCATTAAAATTGGGGATGATGGGACAAGAGGGAGAGAGAGAGAGCGAGAGATTTCTCCGAGCCTTTTTGTTTTTTGGTGACACTAATTCTTATAAATTTATCGCTCTGCTTACACGTGGAGACGGCGTAATAATCACATTAGCGATATTAGACGGGTTGACGCGTAATCAGGAGCACACGGCATCATCATCATCGATGCTCGTCTAAATGGGCTCTTTCATTATCAGCAAGAGACAACTGGGAATAAGTATACGCCGGTTAATGGATTTTCTCTCAGAATGAACGAGACTGAGAAACTGGAAGATAGAATAAAGAGGGGGATAGAAAATCACTTTTTGTGTGTGTGTGCCCACAGGAAGAATGGACGACGACGATCTACTTGGTGGTACACGAAATTGAATTTTCTTTTACGTGATACTCTCATCCTTACGTCCGGTATATATGCCAACGTGTGTTGTTGCGACTTGGGGCGGTCCGTGAATGAATGGGATCGTAAATTTTAATAAAAAATAAATTTTCTGGGGTACCACCCCAATTCCCTCTGAATATGATAAAGGGTAATGGGAAGTGCATCAAGAATAAACTGCAGTAATAGTTACCCTTCACACCCGGTATCGTTATCAAAATTGTTATGGATGGCCTTTGGGTTTAAAGAAATTTTTCCCTGTGATTATCCTTGAGAAAATGTGTGGTGTAAATCTTGATAAGATGAAAAAAGAGAAGAAAAAAAAGCAAAATTGGGTTTTACCATCACGGGTTCACGTTCCGGTGTAATACATACTTGTAGGAAAAACCCCGAATGACATCACACCGGACGGTTTCACTCAAAGATGGCCATTTTCTTTTTTCCATAATAGATATACTACGTGGTAGAGGAAATCTTCTAGAATGCCTGGTCTACTTGATTACCGCCCAGCCAGAAAATTTTCATCCGGAAGAAGCCGCATCCCCGCTAGGGAGGAAAAAATAAACCTTTTTCTCGCCACTTCTCTCTCTCTCTCTTTTTGCCATTATGTACATTTCCACAAGTAACAACCACACACCACTTCACCATTTCAGCATGTTACGGTTGATAACGGTTATCTTATTGTATGGCTGTGACGGCAGGTTTTGTAAAAAAAACGTCTACAATTTCCTCCTCGTGACAAAACTTGTATTCGTTACACGCGTCGTTTATGGTTATGTTTATTGGCTTACCGTTGTGGTAATTGCAGCGGTAGGGCTTGGGTGAAAATGTTGTACTTTTACCGGGGAAAAAGGTGTTACGTTTATCTTTTCCTGTGAACACAAAAGCACACACACTTTCTGGTAAGGTACAAAAATACGTGATGGTGCAACACCGGAGGTATCAGCAGCGATAGTCTGACAACAGCAGCAGCAACAACAGCTTATCACGATCACTTGCTTTCTCTCAGGATATTTTTTTATCTAATTTGTCAATAGAGAAGTAGTTTTTCTGTACGTGAGGTATGGCACAATAATGTGTGCTTCTGCTGAGCCTGCAAGAAAAGGTTAAATAGGTCATCATGAAGAGGTTATGTTAAAACATACAAAGTCACTCTTCTTGACACGATCAAATCGATCACTCCACACCAACATACGGCTCAATTTTTTTTCTTCTGCTCTCCTCTCACTCTCTTTCTCTGTCTCTCGCATTACCTTATATGCTTGCATGTCAATCCAATCTACCATCTTGCAATGCCTCACCAATCCCTCAATCTCATTATCGAATTTTAAATAGGATTTTCATAGGAATATAATAACCTTTTTCGTCGTTATTATGTCGAACCAGTTCAAAGCAATGATTTGCATTGACTCTGCCTATCTCATCACACAGCAGAAGCAGCAAACCCTTTTGAACTTTTCTCGAGTCAACACGGAAATGTCAACAAGGAGCGTGGAATAGTTGTACTTTCTTCTGCTTCACCTCCTCCTCCTTCCTTTCCTCTCGTGTGGGCTGCTTGTTTACGACCATCATCTCCCAAACCCAATTATTAGCACAACACATGATGATGTTGCTCAGGGTGATGACGATGACAACGATGTTATGCTCTGCAAAGATAGCTTCGATTTTAAGCTCCTCTTGTGATCGTGCTCCCTCGAGAATTCCTTGAAACAAGAAACGTTTTTTGGGTATGTACACGTAGTTGAAGAAATGAATTTTTCTCAAGGTTTCAACGTGTGTATTTACTAAGGTAGTAGCACAAAGACGCAAAAAATAGTTTCCCATCATCATCATTTTTCTTTCTCCCATTTTCGCTCTGTCTCTCTGCCATCTAATATGTCGTTATCGAAAGGTTCGTTCAAATATTTAACTTTTCATTTTCTCTTTTGCATTTTTTTAGCATTTTCCTGGTGTTTGGGGAATTTTCAGGGATTATATCGCATTTTACTGCGATTTTCATCTATTACATTCAAGTTGTTGTACACCGTACACACAGTCATGTCGTCGTGTTTGTCCAAAAGCTGTTCCTGACAAATACATACGTGTACATGATCGTGGTGTTTGATAACCTAAACTTTATTGAATTTTAAATGAAATGTAAATGAACCGAGAGAGGGAGAAAAAAAAAAGTTTGTAAATATTGGGCATCATCAGACACAACGGTGACGACAAACAACGCAGAGGACGAACACGCCACCAGCAAGTACAATACAAAGAGCAAGTTTACTTATTCTCTTCCTTGTGAAACAAGTTTCTGGGGATGCTGATGCAGTTGTTGTTGTGTGTGTACCGCATATAATACAATCGTTTTTAGTTGAGCTGTTGTGTGTAGTTGTTATGAGGAGTAAACGAAGCGTTTACTTTGAAACTCTTTCTCCCTCTCTCAAGAAAGGAAACTAAACAGAACCTTGTACACGTCGGTTTTTCGCCTCTTCATTGGCCACCCTATCTTTTTTCCTTCTTTTGCCGTTAAAATTAATTTCCGGAGAGTATCGTCTTGAAGAGAAAGTGTGTGTATTACTTTTTTCAAAGGAATACATTTCTATACGTGTGTGTACTTAAACGGACTAGGAGTAATTCAAGTTAATTTCACGAGGGGGTTTCACAACATCAGCAGAAAAGAACAAAAAGCTTATGGCACCGTTACACCGTTTAAGCCCGCGTCAGTGTGTAACGGCGGCAGCAGGATAATAAAAAGTGTAGGCGCCATGGTACGTATATACACTAATTTCCCCTTTAACCTTACGAGTAATTGTGTTACTGTCATTATCATACAGCCGTTGTATCCTCCACTGCTGCCGCTAGCCTTTTTGCACTTTCCCAGCACCGTCCCTGGGAATGGGCAAAATATTATTCAGTTGCGCTGGGTATTACTTGTGCCGTTACTATTAAACTTATTGCGGTAGTCAGTGGAAGATGTATCAACGGGGAAAACGGACTTGTTTTATCCTGAATTTTTTTAAATGTTTTTTTTTCTTCTTAGTAAAGGTAGTTTTGTTGGCGTTGTAGTAGTTGTTGTAAAAGTCCCCTACATTTTCCCAGTCATTTGTTTTCATATGTGTTGTTGTACACTGGCACGCGTTATTTAAACAAGTGGTACAACAAGGGAAGGGAAAAAATTGCCTGTAATGGAGAAAAGTCAGGTGAAATTTTTCCCAGCTTGGTCGTTTCCATCGGCGGTAAAGGGGCAAGGATAAACATATGTATTCTTATCACGCGCTTGTATTATTAGACTTACAAAACAATCAAACGAAAGTGGAGAGAGAGAGAGAGAGAGAGAGAAAGAGTTTTGTTTCTACTGGTAGCAGAGGTGGTGGGAGAATCCCAAAGGCAATTAAATACAGTTTGTGCAATAGAAGCAAAAGAGGTTTTATTTGCTAGAAACCCGTCACGCGTTTTTTTGGGGTAAAAGAAATAGAAAAGGGAGATGGAACAACTGAAAACGAGTAAAAGTTGGGTAGATATTGGGAACTATCTTGGGTGGGAGCTTTTTACTGATGGTGTGTCTGTTTTTAGTCTAATAATCGCGTATATAATATGTGTTTTCACAGGGCTCTGCTGCCTAGTAGTTTTTTTATGTTTCTGGCAAGAGATGAGATTCAAAATAGCAAGGATTAGTAAGTATTAAGAAAAAAAAACTTCAAAAAATATATAAGTTGGATTGAAGAAAACACTAGCGCGTGTGGGAAGAAAACGACAGATTTTGGCTGTCACGACTCCTTCCAATTTGAATAACGTTTCCACTTTTGGTCATAACAATTTTGCGGTTTATGGACACTGCGAAACTGTCTCATTTCACCAAAATTATTGCAAGATAGCAATACTATAATTTTTTGGCACATGCAGCTTAAAATCAAAGAGAAATTCGGCAATTTTTAGAGAGAGAGAGAGTCACCATCCAGTAGAGAAACGATATAAGTCAGGAAAAGTACGTTCGTTATCTTTCCTACTTTTACGAGTCTACTTCATCCCTTAAAAGTCCACTACTAGTGCCTACCTATCTTTTTTGGAATAATTAGAACGAACATGTTCAGTGTATGCAAAGTAGTAATGTACGCTAAAGCTCTCTGCACGCTCACCAACTTTTCTAGATACTTCTCCTCACATACAAACACAATGAGGAAAGTTACAAAATATTTCCCATTAACGGTTCGTTACACAACCATGAAGGTTATAACTTGTGTAATAGTAAGTATATCGAATTAGGAGCAAAAAGTTCTCCATTTTTTCCAGGGCCAGTGGCTTCTCCTATTACGGGAGTGTCTGCAAGAAAGAAGCTCTTGTACGAGAGCACCTACCTTCGAAGATGATGATCGTGATGATGAGACAAGTACAACAAGAGAAGTTTTTTAATTCGAATTTTTTTCTAACTCTTTAAGAAATAACTACTGGAAAACGAGAGACTTTGTACCTCTGGCTGATCTTGCATATATTTTACTCTCCTGTTAATTAATACAGTTTAGTTGGAAAAAATAAATTGCTAGGTGGTGGAGGAAGGAGAAAATTGAGAAGTAGAGTGGAAGCGGCAGGTAATTTTTTATTCTTAATGAGAGCACACTAAAGAGTGTGGGCTGTAATGACTGACAGGAAAGAGAAAAAAATAAGACAGCTAAAACTTATTAATAACATAAGAGAGAGAGAGAGAATAAATTAGTGTGTTTTTGTCGTCGTTTGGTAAGTTTGAACGGTGTTAGGACAATATCACCAAACATGCGATTACCATATTCATTGATTACCATGTACAGAGTACCATATACGCAAATTACCATGGTGAATATATTACCAACATAAATTTCCCCAAGAAATATTTCAATAGAAAGCAGGTCATTCTTATGCTTCTGTGGTTGAGCAACCTTTTCACGATGTCTCCTTTCTTTTATAACATTCGACTTATTGACAGCAATCAGAGCAAACACAAGTTGTTGGTGTGTACATCTACAAACTGCATTCAGTTCGTAGTAGTATTTTTAGGTGTTCTTACGTTTATGGTGGCTGCTCAAACTCTCGTCAAGTAATAGATTATTTTATCAGACATACAATCACATGGGAATTAACTTTGTTTCCTATTCTCTTTTGAAACGTCCATGAGAGGTTTTTCAACAACATCGAAGCAATAATATGGTTGAGGGGTGGCATTCAAACTCACCACGTAACAGTACTCACCCAAGTGTCTGGTCGTGTGTCGAGAGAATACAGAAAGAGCATCACTATTTGGATGACGAAGTTATTACAATTCGGATAGGCTTAGGGCCAGTGCAGAAAAAAATATGTGCAACTAGCTGAGCGTTTCGATTTGATTATTCCCCATTTACGACATTGTCTACAATTGATTACTTAAATGCCATTTCAACACGTGTATATGATAAATTTGACGTTCAAATGAAAAAAAAAAATTTGTAGTAACTTTTTCATTGGTAATCGGAATTTTTGTGGAACATTTTTTTGGTACTCCGAGGCTTGGTAATCTACATATATGGTACTATATTTTTGGCGATTCTTTCCGGGCACGGTTTGAGCGACACGTAGTAATGCAAGCAGAAACGAGCGTGAAATTATTTTAAAGGAAAATGGAACTAAAAAACTGACTTTTTTGTTTACAGTTGTGCTGTAAAACACTAGTGTTGGTAGTACGAAGAAGAATGGAAGAATTATGTTAATGAATTGAAGTTATTCTCTCTTGCTAATGGTGTTTGCACTTGGAACAATCTTTTTCGTAGAAAATCCGTGTGCTTTGGTGTCTAAGTATACATTATTGTTGAGGAATGCGGGTGAAAAAAGCAAGGGAATAATTAACGTTTCCAGGTATGAAAACACAAGAGCTTTTTATGTGGTTGGAGAGAAAGTGGAATTGTCTCAGGAGTATTTTTTTCTTCTTCTTTAGCATGAAAATTGACGCGCGAGGCTGAACTATTCATGGCATGTTGCGTGTGTTGTGTTGACGACGACGCTCAAACGTAAAACGCGAGCGCTGTACAAGAAAAAGGAGACAACCCATCAGTCATTTAATTTATCGTGTTTTTTTCAACGAGATTGTGTACTTTACCGAGAAAAAAAGAACTCCATGCTTTTTTTAACGTTTTTTTTCGTTTTCTGTTTTACTGTGCACTCAACCAAGCTCTGTGCAGCTTATCTTTGTTTTTTTTCTTGTTTGTCGAATAAAAAAATGTTTTAGGAACGAGAGACGGGAAACGACAGCCCTGGAGGAACTTTTATTCAGGGGGAAAGGTAAAGATAAAAGTCAGTAGGGACGGAAACACTGCATGTTTGTGTGGACGGGCTGTCGGGATTTTTTTAGACGAACGACAACTTTCTGTAGTGCATGAGGGTAATACGCGATGCATTTTTCAGAAGAGAAAAATGAGTTTAACGAAGGAAAGTATATATGTGTTCTGAACAAGAAGTACTCAAAAAACTGCACAGGAACATGCTGTACATGACATTGGTGTCCAGACGGCGTGTACTTGTGCAATTTGTTCTTGTTTCCTTGTTTCAACTTGGTGGTATTTGTTTTGTATGCACTCAAGTTTTTTTTGCAATCACCACCGAGTCATAAATATGAAAGGCTAAGCGAGAGAAAGTAGGTTGGAGACGGGAATAAAGTTTCGGTGTAAACTTATATGCAATCTTGAAAGTGCATCAGGAATCTGGACATATGGACGGGAACGGTGGTGGTGAACCTTAAAAACAGAACCAGTATTCAGACCGGATGTTGTGTTGTTCAGGTTGGTATGACGGGTTTGAGGGGAACCGTCGTCATCATTGCGCGTATTTTATTTGGAACACACTCTCTCTTTCAGAAGTACATTTATGAGTTTTATGAATTATGTTATCGGCTGGCGTCGTACTTTTTTGGAGAGTATCGCGCAACAACAACATAATAGGTTTAGTAGAGCTAAATAATCGAAATCGTTATCAGATCTCGTTTTATTACTTGGCTGCCATGCCATGGAAGCATGGCTGTTGTATGACATTTTTCAAAGGGAGAGGCGATGTGATGTCGTGATGATTTTTGTATTCTCTCAATTTGTTATTGTGATGGCACTGTGGCACAAACAAACAACACAAGTTGAGGTATGCATACGTAGCTTAATTCATTGCCGCGACATTAGACAGTATAATAATAATAATCGTATAGGTTGGTCGTGTGTGTGTTTACTGAATTGATTTCTGAGGAAACGCATTTTCCCTTTTGGAGAAAGCATTCATCCGAGTATTGTGGCAGCATTGCAAGCATGTTTCTATTATTATGATGGGTAATAAAGGCACAGAGAAATTATAATGAAGGAGGAAACCTATTATTATAACCTGGAGGAACGACACACACACAGAAAGAACCATGGCATATTATGGCATATATACCGACACACTCGTTTGTGTCAGAATACATACTCACGAAACATGAAAAAAGAGAGTATTTCTGGCCAAATCGATACTACTTAATAAACCATTACAGAGAAGTAGAGAGAGTTTATGTTTAGAGCTCTTCTTCTGAGGCTTGTTTCTTTCCACTCGTTGTCGTCCTCTGTTAAGAATTTATGGGGAGGAGAGTAGAGAGTTGTCGTGTTGTATAGTTAGTTACATCGAATGTAGTATACGTTTTAAAGAAAGAAAGTAGACACGTTCACATATATCAGCAGAAGTGAAAGCATCTCGGGCGTATGAATATTACAAGAGTCTATAAAATTACGCTATAAAGTAGCTATCAAGAGTCGCTGAATACGTTATAGAGCGTCATTTGCGAAAATAAAACGGGTTTTTTGGCTTTACCTGAGCTCGATATCACGAGGGTTACCACGCTGATAAATACGTCAAAGTGGTTGGTTTTTTTATTCGCCTGGAAAAAAGTAATCCAAAGGGATGCATTGACTTTTGTGACATTTTTTCTCTCGCTTTCTCCCTCTTCCTCTCTCGGTTACTACCTTGTAAAGAGAAAATCGCTGGGGTTCTGGCAGTGGTCGTGTTTATAAGCTTGGAGTATAAGCTTGTGTATTCTTGCGCGAGTGGGGATCATGACGATGATGACGACGAGGATGATGATGATGATAACATGGTATTATGAACAGTGTGCATGTCCCCATATATCATGTACGCACGTACGTGTATAAAAAAGCGTGGAAATATTCAGGGTTTATTTTGCTTGTATGCGTTTTCTTTTCCACCTTGTCGGTTTCTATTGAGTAATACGGCTAGGTGGGTGGATGATGGGTGCACGCGTGGCCTTGGTTGTGTATGTTGCTGTTGGTGTGTTATTGCCGTTTTTCTTTCGACTAATACATTTGCTTCTTGTTACTTGTCATGTACAACAAGAGGAGCAGCGGGTTACTCTTTTTGTTCAACCAGCGGGAGAGCAGCGGAATCCGTAGTGATTACTACTGGGGAAATACAGTAAGGGAGCGCGCGCTCTGAAAGAAAATAATGGACTCACCGACTCTTTTATGCTCGAGTGACCTCGTTTATTTCTTCTCTTTGAGAGAAATCAATTACTTGGATTGGGTGGGTTAATTGGTTGTGTCGCTCGGGCTTTTGTTATTCTTTTGTGAATAATAATTGTGTTTTGGGGCTGGCAGCAGGTAACAAGAATTTTGTGGGGGGACTGATGACAGATAATGAGACACTTGAAAGGGTTGGGTTGGTTGGGTATTCTTCTCTGCTCATCACCGCATAATAATGACTGTGTTATGCCAAAACTATACTTGAGGGTGTGCGTTTGTGTGTTTTAGGTTTTCCTCTGAAATTACCTGGTAGAAAAAAATAACTTTTGCTTCTCTCGTCGACCACAATTTTTTTTTGTGAAAAGGTAAAAGTTTGAAATAACAGCTTCAACTTGAGTGTCACCACTTGCACCGGCCCACTGGTTGTGCTACAAGATTATTCAAACAAAAGGGGCACTACCCCTACTACTGTTACCTACCTTCACCAAGAGCAGCACGTTTACAAGAATATATTGTATCTTGTCGTAAAATAGACAGAATAAAGTATTATTTTCAAAGGAAACAACTTTTTTTCTTTTCTTTCCAAGAAATTCCTCGAAATCCGACCTGAGGCAAAAGCATTGATACATACATATCTAACGCTTGACATTATTATGTAGTTTTGCTGGCCACAGCAACTTTAGATAGCACTTGGTGTACTGCTAGTCTAGTAGTAATTGTCTCAAGAGTGTTATCGTTATCACACTAGTGTTGAGGAACAACGCTTTTATAACAACCAATGATATAAAGTTTTTTTATTTACGACCAGCTGGTATGACATTACGACGGGGAAGTTTGTTTTTTCGGGATGTCCTGCCGTATTCGCGAAAAATCGTACTTTTGCCATTAGTGGTTCCAATTCGGACAATTTATAGTTTTGTCTGGATCTTGGATTCCGATGGGTGGCAAAGTATAAATTTATAATCACAAACTACACGTATTATGACAATTCTAAAAACTTTGAACTTATTTTCGACTATCAAATCGTCAAGGTCTATAAGCAAAAAACATTATATAACAAATATAACCCTCGATAATTATTCTAACTTTACTCGACTATAAAGTAGAACTCGACTCGGAAATGCCAAATAGCCAATTGATGTAACTCTGCAAAGTAGACATTAAAACGCAGCTGGTCGTACATCACCAAAGCTTTATTTCTCTCCCTTTCCTCTCATACATCGGTTAGTGCTTTCAGAATGTTTTATTGTGCATGCCTTCTATCTCTTTGGTTGTTTAGCTGGCGGGCAGGTGTATAACTACTAAAACTAGTATTCACAGGAGAAAGCGAAGGATTTTCTCTCTTTTTTTTAAAACCGGGACAACTTCGAGAGGTCACCTGGAAACAGAACCACGATGATGATGAGCATGACGATCATGATTTCAGGGGGAAAGGTAGAAAGTCGTCGTCATGAATCATGATATGTTCGTTTTCAACCGACTTTTTTTTCTTTGTGTAAGCTCTAACATCCGGCTTTTCTCTGCCTTTACTACGGGAATAAAATCCGTACTTTACGGTGGCGGGAGTCATGGTGGATGGATAGAAGACTACATACTTTATAGTGGGGCAGGGAAGCAGAGCAGCAGTAGCACAGCTGAAATTGAATACGGTTGTGGTAGGCGGTGGTGCCAGGTAGTGTCCTGCTGCAACCAGGATAATATTTTTTTCCATGTATAAGTAATACGAGCTTTGTACGTGGATACTCTTCTCGGAATATTATAAGCTTTTTAGCTTCGTCATCATCATCGTCATCGCTGCCGTCAGCATGTCATGTCGATCGAGTTACTTACTACTACCACCACCACAGAGTGCACACGGGAGAATGATATTATGCATGTAATATCCACTTTACAATGTTAGGCATGTCAAGACCTGACTTTTTTCCCTCCAGTTCAATGCATGATATTATTGGTAACGGGCGAAAAATTTAGTTTTCAACATTCCATGTCTTGTAATAATATAACCGTGGCGGCGCGTTCGTATTGAAGGAGAACATGATTATTAAAAAATATTCTCGTGGTGAGCAGTGAGCATTCAAAATCCTGAACAATGGCTTACACGTTTTCTTGCACTTTCTCTTTACCTCTCTCTTTATGCTTATACAAATATTTCGACTTTCACGTCGCTGAAAAGACAAACTACGTTGTATTTGTATGCGTGTGTGCAGTGTATAAAGCGCATATTTATTTGAAATAGAAAATTACAAATTTTTTTCATCCTCTCTCCTCTCCCTGTGGCTTTTGTCCTCTTCACAGAGGAAAATGCCGACTTTTTCATGTCGCGCGCGCGTGTATGTGTGTTGCTTTTCTATTTTCCTCTTCAACGGGCTGGAAGTGAGTATGCAGTAGACTGTTTCATACACTGATATGTATCGTTGAAATGAGCTTTTATTGTCGTATTTTTCTTGGAATGTTATTTCCCCGAGTGCTCTGAACGACGACTGCTTCTCAGGGACCTTTTTTTGTTTCTCCGCTAATATTATTAAGATGGATTATGTGGATTATGTATCAACGGGAGAGAGAACGAGGGAAATAGAAAGAAAAATCTTTTTTTATTGGAGTTTTCTTTATCGAAAGGATTTGCATTTGAAAGTGGGTGAGAGGAGTGCTCTTGAGAGAGACAGAGATAAAAAGAGCAAAAGTTGCTGACCGGAAGAATAAGCTGGAGTCAGAGCCTCTGTGTTTTTGTAAGAGATTGAATGAATGAATGATGATGATGGGGAACGGGAGACTGCTATTTTTATTGCATTTGTCTACTATTTTTGGTCTATTTTTAAGAAGAATTTTGGTGAAGGAGGATCGAGACAATAACAACAACAACGGGTCATATATTTTCGAGGCACGTTTTGGTATTACTTCAGGAGTGCTTGTTTATGAACACATCACTTGACGTCGAGTTGTTTTTTCCTGCAGCAGTAGTAGGGAGGGTTGTGTGGGAGCTTAATGAACAAGAGGAAAAGAGCAAAAATTCACGAATGCAAAAAGCAGTTTTTATTATGCGAGGATGAACGGAGAAAAGTAGCTTTGCAGGAGAATTTTTTTTCTCTTGTTTTGTTATGTTGATACGACAGGGTTTTATGTTATTGAGAAGGATTTTCCTGTTTAGTTAGAGGGAGAAAAAGAATTTCGTAAGTGACATTAGTAATACTGGTATGCTCTGAAAAATTGGGAATTAATTGAGTTTTTGGAATATGGAATAAAGAAGAGGAAAAAGAATTATGATGACGGAGGAGCAAGTTGTATTTGCGTTCGATACATAAATCGTATACGTGGGCTATTTTCAAGTAACGCTTTTCTACAGGAGAATGAAAGAGTGTGTGTATATGTAGTAGTGCTCACAGCCTGGCTCAGTTTCGTGCATAAATAAACTAATTAGACCACCCGAGCGAGCTGCTATAAATATTTCTGGAGCAATACACGGGTCTTCTTCTTTTGCTGCTGCTCTTGTGCTTTTCCCGTTAATTTAGTTAGGAAACAAAACTGAGCTGTAAAAAGCTCTTATGTGAAATTGTGAGTCGCTCCAGCAAGCTCTCTCTCTCTCTATTTCCCTTTCTCTCCCTCTCACTGACTGTCTCTATATTTGGCTTATTTATTTCCTTTGTAATTAAGCATGAATGAAGTTGGAGGGAAATGGTGAAAATTTGTACGGACAAAATTAATACTTTTTCGAAGGGAGATATATATATTCTTAAAAGTTTTTATTTTGGAGTGACGTTTGTAGTGTATGTACGTTGTAGAAGAAGAGTACAATTTCAAACGTGCTATTTTTAGAGAAAATTTATTATTAGCGGGTGGCGATGGTAGAATCCTGTTCGATGTTCCTTGTTGGAGTATGTGGCATTTGCTATCCAACGCCGCGAGGGACATGAGCTTATTCGAGACACTTCGAGTAAACTCAGCTACTTACTGATTTGAAGCTTTATTTAACCGGAAAATGTTCAAATTACTGTCCAGTGAACTCGAAAATGTAATTTATAAAGAAACGGTTCAATTTTTACATCAACGATATTTTGTTTGCTTTTTAGGAAGTACCACACGATATGGCGTCTACTGAGGAAACAACGCGTGCCGACTCCACGGAGAAACTTCTTCAACCCGAGATCCAAGTCCCGACACCACCCAAACCCACCGCAACGTCTTCAAACTCAGGGTACTTCAGCGACACTGATGGGGGTGATGGCAGCGGAGGGAACACTTCCAGTACCGCCAGCGCTCCGGCTTCTGCGCCCCCTGGTGTTGCCACCCTGCAAACCCGAAGCCGCATCCCTCTCGGGTTATGTGTACAGCAAACGGCCATCTCCACACCGTCAGCGTCCATCAGCGTGGACGAACCGCCCATTATGTTGTCTACTGAGGATGACCCAGATAACGTGCAGGTGCTGTTGCGTGGTCGACATCACAGCTTCGAGCGGAGCGGGAATAGTATCGACAGTTCGAGTCATACCGTACATGATGTGGAAATGACACTTGGGGGTGGGAGTGCTTGTCACTCAATTCACAGTTCTTCCGCGGTTGTGGGGGGATGTAGTGGCGGGGAAGGGGGCGGACTGGGACTAGGTCGGGTGCATTACGAGAGGGGTGGGTCTTTCCCTGGGAATCCGCATTTGCACGATCCCAGTTGTAAGCATAGGTGAGTTTGTCCTCCTTACCAAAACACACGCTTTATTTAATGTCGACCATTTTGTTCGCTTATTTCTCTCTCTCTGTGGAAATTGATTTCAATTCGATTTTTTATCTGACATGAATTTTTATTGCGTTTTTCCTACTTTAATATTTAAACTGACAAGAGAACCTTGTCCACAGGGAAAAAAGGAAAAAAATACAATAAATGTGCACATTATACCAAATTTCGAGGGAACCCATCATGTTATTTTTTTTCCTTCAAAATATTCCAGTAATTTAATGACATGGTAGAGTATATATTGTATTTTTTCCGGAGGGATTACGAAATTACATGGATTTTTTTCTTCGTAAACGATATCAAGCGAGATAAAAGTCCACGTCAGAGTAGTAGTTCGATACTGCAGGGCTTTCTAGAAACACCCGACACACTACTGCCGTGGTAGTATAGCAGCAGCTTCTCTTTTTGTACAGAGGAAAAAAACTTTTTTATATACTGCAATAAAGCATTTTTAGTAGATGTGCAAGTTTATTTGAACTATTTTTTCTCTCTGATGGTGATGGTGGTAGCATTCCCATTAAAACAGTTTAGTTCACACGTCAGAAAAAGCAAACATAACGTTTTCATCTTGTCTGGTTAGCACGCTTGATGGGCTGGTTGAACGTAGTCAGTATTTAAATAAAATGTACATCAATGTGAACACTGAAAGACTTACAAGTAGCGGGATATTAAAAGCGAGGTAGATGGAAGGAGGGACGGGGTAGTAGTCGTGACATAACAATAATAATAATAATATTAAGTGGAAGGAGAGAAAATGCACGAGCTCATCAAAAAAGGAAAGGAGTAGTGAAATGATACGGTTTTGGTGAACTTTTTTTATTGCTTTTCTTTTTAAACGAATGACGGGCTATAGGTTGTGGGGAAAATGAGAAAAAAACTGGAAGAAAATTGTAGTGTAGCAGTGGTGATGGTAGTGTGTGAGGGTGATCTGTTGTGTAACGGTGTTTTGGGTGGGGGCGGGAGTGTAGTGGTGGTAAGAGTTTGGATCTGGTGAATCTAGAGACCATCTACACGACAATATAATTTTTAATTCATGAAGTGGGAGTGTGTTCGCTGGGGAGACGGAACACCAAGTGAAGAAAAGTGCGAAGCTGAGGAGGGGAGAGGGAAAAGGGAGATAAAAGAGTTGTTGTATAAGTTATGTATGATACTGTTATGTTCAGGTATCTCGCCCCGTCGTCAGGACGATACTACGGAAGATGTGAGCATAGTCAAACGTTACAGGAGGCTCAATTGTCGCGAAACACGTCGAGAGACAGTGTTCACTCGATTCATGTGACAGATCATGGTGGTGGTGGTGTTGGAGGTAGTGGGCACGGTATCTCTTGTTCTGGTGGTGCCGGTGGTGGGAATATTGTTGGGGGTACTTCCGTTTTAGTACCTGTACAAGGTGGGGGAATTGGGGGTGTGGGGGGAACGGGGACAAGAGACCCGGCGATCAGGAGACAACATAGTCAGCCAGAGAGCTCTTGCATGTATTGTCAGACACACAGGTACATGTATGTAATACGTTTTTTCTTTTTTACTCCTTTTTCTTCTTCTTCTTCTCCAGGACTCTTTTTTGTGTGTTGTTGTGTTTTTTTGCACTCTTTGTTTCTTTATTTCTCAATGTTGCTCTTGTTGTTAGGCACTTCTACTATTTACTACTACTGCGTGTAGTTGTACCGTCACTTGTCTTGTTGTTATTATGTAGTGAATCCTGCTGTAAAACTTTTCTACTAGATGAAACGAAGAAAGTTTGGGAGAGCACTGTAGAAGTAGCTTTGTAATAAACGTTTGCGTGAATATTCATACGGGTTTCTTGATGAGTAGAGTTGGACGGAAGGAGGACATTTTCTGGCAACTGTCAGTCAGGTGACATTAACTGTTTGACGTGCAAAAACAATTTAAACTTAGAATACGTGGTTTCGCTTATCAACAAACTTTGCAGTGTTAAGCATAATTAGTATGCGCAATATGTAAATTACTATGTACACTTTCTAACATAATAAGGATTACTGCAGTTACAGCGATGCTTGATTAGAAAAACATTTTTTTTGCTTTGGGCTTTCATGGTTACTAGTTACATATATCATACCACACACTAGCTAAACGCTAGACTATTTTTTAGGAGGATGTATCCATTTGTCCGTTTCGAAATTAGATCACGTTCACTTTCTGTGACGTCCATGTCATTGTCAACCTAGTACTATGTCACTACTTTAAAGTGTCACGTAGACCTGACATAAATATATGTCACTTCACAACGCTACTACTATGGTATGGGTCACTTTGTGCTTGTACAAAAAAAATTTACATTGCTTCTTTTATTACGCGACTTACGTAGGATTACACTTTTTTATGATTCTGTTCGCCATCAACGAATAAAGTTAGTATTGTGTGTGCTTGCTTTCTTCTGTCACAGCTCAGCGTAGTAAAATATATACACAGAGAAAAATAGTAGCTCTAGCTAGCAGCAGAGAGAAAAAATATTTTATACGCGCTTTCGCCATAACGTAATGTCTTTTGTAGGAGCAAGCACTTGCCAAGTCAGGTGGACAGTAAAATTGTCCGAGGAAAGGAGGATGTTCCCGGGAAAAAAATTATACGAAAATGATTATTGTGTAGAGAGAAAAGGACACGGAGCAGTTTTCGTCTCTTGTTCAAAAAAGAAGTTTTATTGTGAAAGCCTTCTTTTTTATTATTGTTGTACAGTCCGCTTTTTTAATCCAGATGAGATATCTGTCAGATAGAGGCTTGTTCAGAGGACATACAACACACGTTTATACACGGTTGTCGCAAAAGCCACTCTTTCTCTCTCTGTGTGTGTGTCTCTCTCTCGTGGGACATTTCTTTTCGGGGTTACACACGAATGTATTCCGGCGGAAAACTCGTTACTTTTTATTGTGCGATCTTCTCGTGTCATATTTATTTCAACAGGGAAAGAGCAGGTAATATGGCTTTTTTTCAGACTGTGCTGCTGTGTGAAACCTCTTTTTGGTCGGCGAGACAGTAAGATTGTCCTTTTTGCTACGAAAACGGATGTTTGAATATTTTATGATATTTGTAAGGAGTATCACACCGTGTTGGAATTTGGAATGTACAAAAAAATATAATTTTAGCGATTGTTTTTTAGTATTTTGACGAGGTAAACAGATGAAGGCGCTTTAAGTAGGTGTTAAAGCTTCCATGTTTCCTCTTTTCATTATTTTTATACGATTGTCATTAGCGTGTTAAATGGGCTTCCTCGTTCTAAAAAAATCTATCCGTAAATTTTTACTGAAACGGACCATTGGGTATATAAATATTGCATGTCGGGGTAAGCGACATCAGCAGCAGGATAACAAAAAATGACGACGCAAGGTATAGGAAGGAAATTGGGAGTGACTTTTTGATGTTCGTTTTGTAAACTTGCATGTTGTCG
This sequence comes from Callyntrura guangdongensis, assembly GCA_027744295.1. NCBI lineage: Eukaryota > Metazoa > Arthropoda > Collembola > Entomobryomorpha > Paronellidae > Callyntrura > Callyntrura guangdongensis. Next base: position 17,839 of record JAHZNB010003838.1, read on the forward strand.
AGTAATATTTTTTTAGGGGGAGATGGGGGAAGGGGAAAGGAATGGAGGAAAGTAGTAGTAGAGGAAAAGACATTTTGGACTAGCTTTTATATTAGAAGTTACTACACGGCTACCGTCATGACGGTGTCTGCCAACTTGTTTTAACAAGTTCACTGGAAATTGGGATTGAAATGGATGGAAAATTGTTGGGGAATGAACGCTATTTTTCTCTTTTTACGCCATTTTACCATAAATCGAGTGTCGTCGGGAAATAACGCAACGTTTTACATGCCGTGTCGTGTGTACTTGTGTGTGGTTGATCTTTTCCAGTATAGAGTTTTTTTTGTAAACGTTGGAAATACATTTGACAGGAGACTGCACGCGAAAATAAAGAACCAAACTTCCCGCTGTTTTTTGAATACACTATTTCAGTTGCTGTTGATGATGATAGAAGCGACTCATTATCTTGTCTTTTGAATATGGAAACTTGTGCTTTATAGTAATCTCGATTTTATTTGACTGTAAAAAACCAGTGGGGGGTTTTCACTTGAATGCGCTTTTAATTAAAACTTAGGGAACGTGTGTGTGTGTGATATACGCTAAAACCATTTTAGAAGCATCGCGTGCATACTTTTTTTTCAGTTCATTAACGAGTCCTTTCATTAATGTGCATATACACATTTACGTGCACCCGACGTGTGCGGTGATTTGGTCCAGTGGAAAACTGGCCCACTACTGTTTCCTTAGAATGATCCAGCTTATAATCTACAGTTTGAGCTGTGATATATGCGTAATTATTCATTTTTTACGTAAGTTGATATAATCTATGGTGAAATCTAATGGAGACGAATTTTTTTCCATACATTTTAAATGTGAGCTTACAAAAGGAAATTATTACAAGTGGGACGAAAAGAGATTCTTACCGTACCTCATTTTATGTTCCTTTCGTAAAGTAACAATTTCGTTACAGTTAAACAGTCTGTAATTCACGTCAATTTTTCTGGTCTATACAAATCCCATGCGTTTTGTGTAAGATGATTAATCACTTGTTTTGATTTTGGTACAAAACCCCACATGAACTCATTAATTTACTTGTGTAATTTGTAAGTACATGGGTGTGTAAATT
>JAHZNB010003839.1:0-10420 GCA_027744295.1 Callyntrura guangdongensis
CTAAGCCTCCGAAAACAATACATATTATGCAAGTCTCGTAAAAACTATTCATTCTTTTGGAGTCGTGTCCAATTCTTTAGAATTTTTTTTTTCTCAAGGAAAAGCTACCAGTTTTAGTGGTTATAGCTTGTTTGATGTAGAAGCTTGTGTGTGTGTGTGTGCATTGTGCAAAGAGAAGTGTGTCCTCATAGTACACAGAGCACACATATATGTATCCACACGAGCCATTGCAGCATCGTTAAAGTACCCTTAAACACTCTTCGTTTTACTGGTGCATGGATTTCTTTCATATTTGGATGGTGTGTAACAATGAAAGATAAGTAAGTTTAAGTGGTCGCCATTACCATCATACCGAATGAGGTAACTTGACAAGCACACAGGAAAAGCTGAAGAAAAAACCGCCCACAGATTCTTTTCCCTGTGTAACGTTTTGTACGGCCGAATACATACACTTTCAGAGAAATGTTGCTTATTCTCCCCGCGGTAGGATATATCATCACAGCCCAAAAAAAGCTTATTTGTATAATATGTGTTGCATGTGTACGATACTTATCATAAAAACCAAAATATCCACCTTTTTTACTTTTCTCGGGAAAATACCTATATTTCCTTCAGATGTAGTAGGCATTCTAGTTTCATGTCTCAGAATACACTATTCTTCACCCTTATACGAGATAATATTTTAGCCGTGTGTGCTTTTAAACCTGCATGAAAGCAAAGGCGTACCTTTTACGCATTTTCAACGTGGATGTTTTCACGAAATATTTTCATACCAAAATTATACTAAATTTCATATCACGTAAAGTCTCGAGTGTTCACTTTAGAGTTTCCCATGCTACAAATAATATAGTGCGTCATCCCTAGTGTGTCCGGGTGTGTGGATGGATATAACATATGCGTTGGTTTTATATGTACATCCCCGTGGAATTCTCCCGGTGTCGCAATTTATACCAACAAAAAAACTTTCAAAACGTGGAAAGGTCCTTTCTCCAAATTGCATATTATTTTTAGCACATACGCTAGCGGTACCAACGACGCATGAAATAATTCTAACCCAGAACATAGAAAGTAGGGAGAGTTTTGATACTTATTGTGGATTAGTTTTCGCTTACGTCTCTCTCTCTCTACCATGCTCCAACCCAATGTGATGTGAGTAACGCTCCCTTACTTATCGGCAAGCTCCCCCCCACGAAAAAATCATTCTCATTTGCGGTGTTATTTTCCCGGTCCCTTTGTGTAGTTTTTATTGTCAGCTAATATTTGCCTGGACCAAGCAAGCCAAATTGAAATTCATTATAAACTGTCAATAACTGTGACTAGTACAATTGTGTACGGAAAAGAACTCAATTTCGACAAAAGTCCCATTTTCGTCGTAGAATGTGTCGTTGCTGCCGTAGTATACATAGCGCTACTAATGAGTCCCACCTATGAATTCAGTCATCCGTATAATTTGTCTTTGATACCTCCCTCCTGGCTAAATGCACGCCGAGAGGTGCTTTAGGAGGAATATTGTTAGGGAGAGTAGTGTGGCGGGTTACGTACACAAATGAAAACTGCCACTCACCCTAAATTGGCAGTCATTGATTCAATTTCTCGTTCCATCTACGTCGTCGAGTGTAGCAGTAAGTGAGCTGATAGGCATAATTATATCGTCAACCAACGGCATCAGCGAGAGCACGCACGCCATTCCAGAAATGTAAAGGACGGGAAGGAAAATGAAAAAAAGTAGGAGAACGAGAGTCAGGCACACAGTCAGAGAGTGGTGGTAGATGACAGCGGATAATGGTTATGTTGTCGCTCAAACACTCCAGCGCGAGCACTCTTACCGCGGACTCTAATTCTTTTAGGAATTAATGGAAAAAAAGTAGGAGAACGAGAGTCAGGCACACAGTCAGAGAGTGGTGGTAGATGACAGCGGATAATGGTTATGTTGTCGCTCAAACACTCCAGCGCGAGCACTTTAACCGCGGACTCTAATTCTTTTAGGAATTAATGGGGAATGGAAGAGCCAATGAAAGAATTTATGGTATATTTTGGTATTATTCTAAACGTGTATGTTGATCTATCTAGGCGTATACCCCAATCATGTGGGTGTGCATGTGAGCATGTTTCTACCAATTTTGTCTGGTCAAATTGAATTCGTTTTTACATCAACCAGTTATTTATTCGACATTTTTAGATGAAAGATAATGGAATAATATTATGTGACTATTCTAGTAAGTAGTATATGCGGTATTACGGTATGGATCTAAGCAAATTATCTTCTATGTAGAATAATGGAATATCAAAAATCACCTCTTGATGGTGAGCAAATGCCCGTCATTCTAATTTTAACTACGGGACAACACGTGGGATGTATGCTAACCATGTACCTGTCTTTCAAATTATTCTTATTCACAAATACACACATTCGTGTTAAAATAAAACGTTCACTCGGGGGTCTCTTCCGCGAACCCAAGGAATATTTTGTTTTCAACATGAATTTAAAAATCGTTTGAGAGACTCTGGGCTAATCTAATCCACTCGGAAGTCCATTATCTACATACGTCACATAAATCCATTGCAAAAAGCGAACATTTATTTCTTCATCGTTCTACAGAAGCAGAGAAGTTGGCGCATCATCGCCATAAACGCTTATTCGACATATCCAGTAAAACAATTTTCTGAAATCTCTCAAAGACATAAAAGGGCTCTGGAATCGACAAAAGTAGCAAAACATACATGCTGAGTTGTTGCCATTATAGTAAGTGCTTCCGGTTGATGCAGATGATGACATTGTCGAAGTGAAGAGACAGAAGTGAATACTTCTGAGTCGGAAGAGAGTGAGAGAAAGAGAACTGTGGTTTCACATGCGTTTCAGCTTTGACTTTGCAAGTCGAAATCTAAGAGAAAGGCAAAGAGAAAGTGGTGAGAAAGTCAGAAACACTACCAAAGATAAAAAGGAAGAGAGAGAGGGAGTAAAATGTTCAAGAATTTTGGTGGTTCCTCTCGATCTATTCATCCTATTTCAAATGGACAATCATATTCATAAATTCTAATGAGAAGAACTCCTTTGCCGTTGCCTCGCTTCAGTCACTCATTTACTGTCATTTTCATCAAACGAATCTTTTATTCAATAATACACACAAAGGGAATCCTTGTACGTACAATATTTGCATGTGTGTATGCATATTGCATAGATCATTTTATGTGTAGGTACGTGTGTTTGCGCGTGTAGACTAGGAAAGTAGGGGAGAAAACCGCACTCAAGTGTAGTCAACCAACTACCAGACGACTCTAATTTGAATAATTTTCTCTCTAGCTGATGATGATGATTGTTGAAAAATTACATTTTGTGCAGTCCATTCTTACGAAGTGAAAACTTTCCGTGTATGAATTTTACCCCTTCAACTTTAAATATGCATGGTATAGGAATACTCAGGTGAGCCTTTTGAATTTATGTGTGTGCATAAATAACCACTCTGCATACACTACATTGCAACTTGACTGTAATTGAAGTACACATTCCTTTCAAGTTTCACATGAAAACAAAATGAATTCTCTGGCAAACAGAAATGGCCAAAAATAACCAAATTCCAATGTACTTACTTTACATTGTACTTCTGTAGCCCTTTCACAATTAATACCTGCTGAATATTTTATATGAATTCATAGCAAGTATAGACTTCTGCTCTTATGTCACGCTACGGTCTTTTTGATAAAAGACTTTACCACGAGCCCCTTTGATTCTGTTTCTATCAGAGAACTCTGCTACCACAAGACCATAATTGTGAGGTCAAATGTATTTTGTAACTTACTACATATACATGTAAAAACATGTGGTCTATTTTTTGCAACTTATAGTCAAACTCACGATGTAAAATATATTTTGTGTGTAACTACTAGTTTAGACGCCGTTCTTATTTTCAGAGAGAGAAGTAATACAATCAACTCAATGTAAGATGAGATGCAAGTGTAACAAACAACCTATTAAAGCATTTTCCTAAATCCTATAACGTAATTGTCAGTTCTGCTGTTAAAAATCCTACTGTAGTCAATATCAGATACTTAAATAGCTGAAAGTAAGGGCATATAAGGGTATAAGGATATGTGTAAAACTTTAGACCCTCACTGTCCCCGGGATATAAACTTAAATCTGCACAACTAGGGACCCTAAGGATCCTCGGTGCAAAGTTAGGCCGAAATTAGTCAAAGGGTGTGGGCAGGAGAGCGGCCACGGACAGACAGACAATACCACAAAATTTAATAGCAGTTGAAACTGTTCAACAACGTAAGAATTGATAATTTAACAATATTTGACAAATTAAATGGTATACTAGATTAAGTACATAAAAAGTACATACATATATACTGATTTTGAGCTCATTTGAACTTGTTTGAACATTGACCTCCAGGGGATGACCCCATGCATTTCCCCATCCTCAAACTTGACCGGGCTATGGTCCATACCTATCTATTAGCGAAAACGAAATTTGAAAATTCGTTTCCCTTCAAAAGCTATCGCGCGGACAAGATAGTGGGGACGGACGCGACACGACAATCACTTTTATAAAGGATCTCAACGATTCAACGATCCTTAATAATATAGGGCTAAGCTCGATGATGCTAAAAAAACACAATAATATAAACTTAGTATAATCATATCAAGCTGTATGACTTTACGCCAATCAAGACACTTTTAATGACCATTTGTAAAAGCAATTAGAATGCTTTCTAAACTGCATATAGGTAGCCATTATGTCATTACCTGAACTTACGCAATGTATTTAACACGGTTAAACTTAAATTTTATGCTGCTATTATCCCAAATGTCATCTTAATGGTCTTTGAATATAGGGTGAAGTGGCACTTTAGAATATTTCCGTGTAGATCTACAAACAAAATAATTTCCCCGTATTTATCTGCCCTCCGCTTGTAACTACAACCCGTTTATTTGCCTTCGATTGTCATTACTACCAGCTCAACGATACTCCATTTCCTGCTTACTTTACTCGTAGCCAAAAAACAAAACTAGACTTTTCCCATCCATTTTAAAGCTTTGTCATTTTATATAAAGAATTAATCTATTGTATTGTATTTTTTTTAGCTTTTTTGGAACGAAAGGCAGCAGCACAAACGACTCTTAAGAAATTACGAACATTTTTTCCACCAATACTGCACTTGACAGACCGAGCATTTAATCATGCAAATTAGGAAGGATTCTTCTTTTCTCACAGAAGCACAAACATCATTGCTGCTGCGATCGCCGCGTCTAAAATTCGACTTCACCAGCACCGTAAGACGACCGTGCAAGGTTCAAACTTGTAGTTTCCCAGAGCGTGGTTTGTAACCAAATAACGTAAATGGCGATAAGAATGGCAATAACACGAGAGTTTTAATGGTCCCCGAAAATGAAAATAGCTTGGTGAAATGAGAAAGAATTTTGAAGTGAAAGAGCAAATAAACGTTTTAAGTTCATTCCCATCGTATAATATAATAATAAGAAAGAAAATGCTTCTTCTTGTAATTTCTGCGTACCTCTTCCTCTCTCACACTCCCTTGGTATCCTATTTCAATGACTCCACTCGAGTCAGCATATTTTTTGCTTTTCTATTAATTTTCATCATGGTGTTCTTTTCCCAACTTAGCTCCTATTTTTCAACAGGATAAATTACGGGATATGAAGCTGCTACCACTCTTTTTCTGCTGTTGTGTTGTTCCGTGTTTGTACATTAACGCCATAGTTAATATTCCTACACAGTCACGGATGTTGTTTGGAGTCCTCCCTACAAAATTCCTCATTTCATTATGTTGTTCGTGAATGGGTAGTAATGCATTGAAACGATATATAAATACACCCATACCGGGAGTGGTAGAACTCATTATATTTGCAAATGATGATTTCAGATAGTTTGAATTTTTTTCTGCTGGGCTCGTTTTTCTCTCATTCTTCTGCTTGTACTTGCCTCTGTGTGTTCAAACAGAAATTACTTTGGGGTCGGCATTGACAAGAATTTTTTTTCTCTCTCGTTTCACTTGTCTATCTTTCTAAAAACGGCGTAGCTTACATTTACATGCTTGGTAATCATTGCAGGTTTTTCGCAACTCCCCATCTCCTTTTTCCCTTGCTTCTTTTTCTTCGCAAAAAGTCATTCATGCAGAAATTTTTGTAAATTTACAGCAGCAGTAACAGCAGTAGTTCAAACAACAAAGAAGAGGGCTCCCGCTGCTGTGAAGCAGCAAAAGGGGAAAAAGTAAAAGTTGAATTCTCTGTCTATCTGCAAGTCTGCACAGCCTCCTTTTTCTTCCTTTTTCTTGTTCACAGAGACTTTTTCTCAGACAAATTAAAGAGACGGAAGAAAACGTTTTGTTTAAGCAGGCATATACATATGCATTGGTGTGAGGGCCGCCTGCCTATGCAAAAAGGCGACAGAGAATGAAGCAGGAGGATGGTATTAAAGGCCACAAAAGAGATCTTTGTGTCATTCTGTCTCTGTCATCATAATATAAACATAGATTTGGTTGAAAGGCAGGGTGTGCGAGAGAGATGAGAGAGCTTCACTCCCGTCAAAGGAGATACACATTTTGGATGGTTGAGTGGAGATCTGAAGAAGTAATACAAAGTGAACATTATTGATATTCGGCAGTCGTCATCCAAAAAAGCGCTGAATATCTATAACTTATTGTGAGAGCTACATGCTGGCACATTGTAGTGCAACGGCAGTTACAGTGTCACCGTAATCATAGACACGGCACATTTTTTACTCCCATTTGCACTCAAAGCATTTTACAACCAGATGTACCAACGCCTATACTCACAGTAAATGCTACCGTGTATGCATACTCCCCACTTGGACAAAACGAATAACGTCAGTGGATGGGCCGAATTTACATTTCATTCATGGAAACGAGAGAAAAGAAGATGAAAGAAACGAGAAAACGATAGGGATATAAAACACAAATAGGTAGGTACTTTGATGGCAGTGTAGGAAAGTAAAAAAATGTCAATTCAAAGAGTTGAAAAAATTCGGAGAAAGTAGTATAAACGCGAGTTGTTGTCTTTAAGTCAATATATTTATTTTTATAGCCGCATATTACTTTACACCTTCCAGGGGGTACTTCGTGTCAGTTCAGTTTGACAATAAAAGGTTAATACTGTGAGGTACTGGTACTATATTACAAAAAAACTAGTGTGTACTTAACATGACATCGATCCCTTCTAAAATGAAACCTGTGTCGAAAGAAGGATCATGCATACGTAGGGAGTTAGTAGGACTACACCCAATTCTTTATTCAAAAAATGACAACGACTTCTACACAAAGACAATGCAATGCATACGGAAGGTAAAGTACATATTTTGATCGTGAAAAATCCTGATTCTTCGCTCGATAACCGTGTTTTTCACATCGTCGATTTTTTACCTGCAAGTTTTTGTGATCGTGAGTGATTTACCTGAGAAAATTAGTAAGAGTTTAGGAAAGGCATATATGTATATTGAAACCAATGCTTTATATAGAAGTGCTAGCTTAGCTTGATCTGCAGTACTGCTTTAAATTTTATAGTAGCGATGTAAACGAAAACTTGATTTACTGAATGAGAAAACTGGAGAAAACATCTGTGAGGTTCTTTAGTAAATATTTATTGGGCATATATGACAAAAATGTAGAATAGAGATGCAATTACATTGTCATTGTCACATTTTTGCATTTATATGTATATTTATAGGTGTCAACAAAGCCTATTTCTTTGGAACGCCAATGACAGTAAATATGATCAGTATGTAGACAATAGTCCTCATTCTAGTAAGATCAACGTTTCTTTCATATCATTGAAAGAGAACTATGTTTTATGAGGAGTTTGCATAAAACAGTTGCCTTATACACTATTTAAATGAACTCATTTCCTTTTGTACCTAATTCTAGTCATGACAACTGAGAGACACACAGCTTACCCCAGCAATTACGGTTTGGCCTTTGACAACAAAACAAAAGGACAGGTTATTTGCTTTATTCGTCGGATTGTCGGTATTACCCTCACCACAAATACTGTTGGGTTGACATAGGAGAGCTGAAAGCTGCTGCTAGCTCTTTACAGGTTGTCGATTTCTACTAAAGGGAAAGCCACAGATAGGAACCTTCGTATCCTTCCATTTTCCCTGAAATTTCCCCATAAAATGAACTAAATAGTTTTTGAAGAAAAACAAACTTTAGTTTCCTTGATATATTTCCTTCCTTTTTGAACAAGTACGTAGTAAACTCACGTACCCATTTATGCAGACAAAAAGTTAAACATTTGCATTTTGTAGTTCCTTCCGCCAAGTTCTCGTACACAGCTAGATTTATAATTCAAGTTCGACATCATGCTCATATTACGTAACTCTTTGAGGAGCATATCGTATGACAATATACCACCAGCCTTTTAACAGAGAGGAAAAGCTATAAAATGGGGGAAACAAAAAAGTGATGGCGACGTGGAAGAAGCTGCTTTTCTCAAGTTTTGTTGTATTATACTGAATACCATCGTAATTTCAAAGCCAAGTCAAAAGTGAGCCCAGGCAAATCGGATTATATGGAGTGAGTTTTGAACATGGAAAATAGATCAAACTCTTTTCTCTCTTTGCTCGTTGTTGTCGTACATACTTGTTTCTACTTTTTCGTGCCGTAATGTTCTCACTTTCACCGTGCTCTCTTGGCGAACGCTAAACACTAAACATACACATACACAAGGAAACTTGCTGAACGCACATAAAAATATATATACAAAGGTCTTAATACTGTTTCGCTTTTCCTTATCACATCACCCCTACCAGTACTACAACAACTACTACTGTATACCTATTTTCGCTTATTTTACGTCTTTTTACACCACTCGGTCAAAATCCAACCGACGTAATCATGTATATTGTAGAAAAGTGAGCATAAAAAGTGCATGTATCCTTTCGTGCAAACGCCGTTTAAGCACATTGTTAAAAGTCAAACGTCGTCTGTTGGTCTATGGTTTGCGTATATAGACGGGAACCGCTGCTGTGGTGTGAAGGAGGGAAGACACATGAGCAAGAATTCCATGAATGAACATTAAGAAAATGTCCATTTATTTCAAGGAAAGGCCAAACAGTGTGGGAGGACGGGCTATAAATACGATGTGTGTAATAGCTACTATCGTCGTAGTGGGAGCATGCCTACACACGTGGTGAAGGTTCGTATGTATATTATATTAAATTATTATATTTTACATCACTTTGTTAAAGTACACATATTATAATACTTGTACCTATTCTTATTCTTACACATTTTGTATGCAGGCATGCAGAAGCGAAATGAAGAAAATGCTCACTGCTACAAGAAAGTTTCGAGTTTTTCATTTTCCAAACCAAAAAGTTTCATTTTTGAAGAACATGCATCTTTGGTCGAGGTGGTGGTGGCGGGGGAAGATGGAGTATTGGCGGCAACGGGTTTACTTTTTCCTTTTGCTCTTCGGCACTTTTAGTAACGAAGAACGATACAGGCGGCTCGTTACGGCAGTATTCATGATGATGCAAATCAAGGCCGTTCTACCAAGGAAGGGAAAATTCCATGTACTTGTGCCAAACGACAATGAGAAAAGCAGCTCGAGTGAATAATGGCAATTTGGATACTTGAATGAATAGCTAAATTTCAAACAGCAGTAGTGAAACTAAAGGAGTTGTAAACATATACAAAAAGTATTTACATAAGATACAGAATCCAAGGAGCCGTTAACTTTTTCGTCTTTTCTGTCGTGTTTGGGGGAGCTTTGCTAATGTCGTTTTCATTCATTTTGTAGAATATTGTCGACCAGCACGCCGAAAGAGAGATATTGTCAGTTTGTACGTACTTTTTTGGCTAATAAAATTTAAACAAGGCGTAAAAACACACTGTTCATTAAAATTAATACCCCATTGATCTTGTTCAAGACGGAGGGACTGGTGGTGGTGGTCGTAGTGAATGGAATGAATTCAACGGACTGGCAACGTTCAAAGCGAAAAGTTGATTTTCCAAAAAAGCTGACCACCTTTGGTTCTTAATTTGCGACCAATTTGTCAGGAAGTACTTTGTTTTGTAACGTCCGGCCGTTTGCCCGTTTACTTGGTAAGTGACTACGGTAAAACGGACAAATCTAATTTATCCCTCACAATTGTCCGTTTTGTATGGCCTTGAGTTGATCAAAGCAAAGCAGAAAATACGGATTGTGATGCCGACAATAATTTAATATCAAGGAACCCAGAAAGAACCCAACTTTGAAGGGCAGAGGGTTTCATGACAAATGTAGCGGAATCTTCATTAAAACACCTATTAAATTCGCTAAAAACTGTCTTTTCTCTATATAGGTGATACTCTAATAATTTGGTGCATGCATTCCACAGCGTAATTTTCACTGTTCTGAATCATGTAAAGCAAGTTATCCTGACAGCAGTTAAATATT
>JAHZNB010003841.1:0-20347 GCA_027744295.1 Callyntrura guangdongensis
AATGTGATGATACCAACACATAAAAAACAAGTACCTGAAGGATGATTAGGTAGGTACAGGTAGGCATGCATCTGCATCTCTGAATCGCATACGTATGTATTAACCATTATAGATCGTCGACGAACTACATATCCACACAATGAGTTGAGATGATTTCATGTAATAATAAGATTTTGATATATTCAATAGCATATAACAGGGAATTCGAGCAGTCTCTGGTTCTGCGGAAAATATAACTGTGACAGCAAAGTGCTTATATGCACTCACTTAACTGACTGGTAAATACATGACGTTCACAAGTTAATAATGGACGAATTGACTTGACGCTGATAATACTTCTGCTAATGTTGATTGTAAAGATGATGATGATAATGATGAAGACGACTTGAAAGGAGTAAAAAGTAGACGCATAGGGTTTGAGTCGCGCAAAGACACAAGAGCCAGCGTTTGAGAAACCGAGAGGAGCTGCTGCAGAAGTAACCGGACGCCGCAGGGATGCTGTTGTACGCCTAATAAAAAGAAAGAAACGGTGGTGTTTAAGTGACCGATAGCAACGCGATAAAAAAGTAGTTTTTATAGTGGCTAAAACGCAAAAAGTATTTAAAATAAACTTTAGAAATCAGAAACATATTCGAGGCTAGTTCAAAACAAACAATATAATAAACGAACAAAATAATAAAAATTGTTTTCAACTTGAGTTTTTTGTGATTTGCATCAGTATAATTCTGTTTTTGTTGTTGCGGTGTGCCATCAAAAAGGAACACAGTACCGGCCTCAGAGATGGCTCGAATTTTCAGCATTATTAAACTTCTTGTGGTTCCTTTAATTTCTATTATTGTCACAACCGGTAAGATTTTAAGGTTTTTCGTTAACCCTCACTTGAATTTTTTTAAGCCCGTCTAGTATGCGCCTTAAAGAACTTGGATTTCTGCATCTACTGATAAGGTCTTAATTTTAGGAGGTAATCTGTTTTTTTTAAAAGTGATTTTAAAATAATATTCACATCTAATTATTGTAAACGTGTCTATCGTTTAAGAGGACAGCAAAATATACTCCATATGAACTGGAGGGTTTCAGGTTCCTTAAAAACGGTAAAGCAAATTATTCATACATTTTATTATTTGTAAAATCTACTGTGTTTACAAACCAAGTAAGTTGTATTATACAAAACTTGTTTCATGGGTTTCTTCCCTTTTGATGCTTTCAACCCTTTTCTGTAAATGCCTCCACCACACACACACACATCAGAAATGCATTGGTATCTTCAGCAAAAATGAACATATTTGATATATTGTTACGCTCGGTAACAAGGAATGCAAGCATTAAAAAAGTTAATTGGTCTATCACGCATTCGAATAAAGTGACCGTGATCTTTATTTTCAAGTGAAAATATAGGAAATAGAAATAAAATAGGCTTAAAGAGAGGAAGCGCTAAAAATACACAAAAAGCTGGCGCTGCTGTCTCATTTTCGTCTTACAATCTACAACACAATGCACAGCTTTTGGGGATACATAATTGGAACGTGTAATGTTTTCATGAGGCATGTGTATCATGATCATAAAAGAACATACAGTCAAGAGCGTACGACAACGACAACGAATTCTTTAACACACTATGTACTTTTTCAAGTGATGATATTATGCGGCAATAGCAATGCGGTCCATCGCACCAGGTCCGTGTCTTTGTTTCATTTTTTACAAAAAATGACAACACAACACGATCTCACGACACGACTCTTCTTTTAACAAATGCCGCATCAGTAGCAATAACAGCATCAGCAACACAGTAGCAGAATGTGCATACGAGTATGCCGGCATAGAAAGGCAAGATGCAAAAGTGCAAACAAGTAACAGTAAAAACAGACAGTATCATTATTTGTTATTATTATTTAGACTGTGTAGGTTTAAAATTTTCTTACTCTGAGAAATTCAAAACATCTTTTTATGAGCGTAAGCAAAAATAGAAGACAAAATCGCAACACACTCATAAATTATCATAAATAAATAATAATAATAATAATATGACAAATATTTTTCCCTCAACGGGTTAAGGATAGACGGATAAGACATAAGTAGAATTTTACCCCCAATATAACATCTACCGTATTTTCATACCGCCTTTTCACCGTCATTTTCAACTAATCATCTACTTTTCCCTTATTTACATCACAGCGTTAACTGCTTTTCAATTGCTGGTAGTACCAGTCATGCACGACAGTACAGTGTGATAATGACAATAATATGCTGACTAATCTGCGCGAAATCTAGCAAACCGACAGCGTTTCGGGAGAAGAACAACAGATTGGTGTAATAAGCTGAATTGAAATGATGCTAACGTTATCGTATCGGCCTAATGACAATGATATACAGCCAAATTCCATACTATTTTGTAGAAAAACATAAATTTTACATTTATAAACGAACACATAATATAAAAAGATCTACATGCCAAAGGAATCGGGCGTTTTTAGCACTTCTTATACAGTCACTTGTTCTGTTGGTTACTATTCATTTGACACTGCTTCTATGAATGAATGTGTGCATGTAGTATCACACACACAGAGGTTTACGTACTCGGAGTCAGTGCCAGGCGGCCGGTCTGATGTAGTCCTCCTTTTATCGAGTATCATCATCTTTTTTTCGGCTTTTGGCTAGTGAGCATGATAAATACTTTGTGAGTTTGTGGCACTAGTGCGGATGCAATTGCTACTCTAGTATGGGCACCACGGGTGCAGTGGTAGATGTTTTTCTAGTAGTTGAGGGTGACTTTGACTCTCTGGCTACTTACCATTTGCAAAAAAATGAAGGAGGAATGCAGCAGCTTGTTGAATAGTTATCGTAACGGGACTCAAAGCATTCAATCAACTTTTTATTCCGCTTCGGTTGTCCTACAGTCCTTGTTTCTGGGTATATACTGTAATGGTGATGGTGCCGTACTCAATAGGAAGACTTAGTGTCTCAATAATAGTAATATGCACCAAAATGAGATGAAAATGACGAGGACAATGATGATAGGTGATGAAGGTGATGAGCAGTTGGTCTTTAAAAAGCAGTTTTGAGGCAAGAATCAGTGATGCGAACGAGAAGAAGGCAGATGTAGTTGATGATGTAAAGTAGGTTCGAATTACGAATTTAAGGTTTTGTTGTGGCTGGATCAATTTAGTAAAGTTATAACTTGTACAAATATCGCTATATGGTTTGAGCAGAGAAAGATTCAAGTTTTCCTGTTTTGTTTAAAATTAAGGTTACTTGTCAAACACTTGCTGTTACTTTTTGTTGAATTTTTACAACGTAATTTGAAATTTTAGCAGATATCTTGAAATTGGTAGGATTGACGTAAAATAGTAAATTGAGGGATGTGGTGTGGTCTACTTGTTATAATATGTTCTCTGTCATTAGTTCACTTGACTGGTTCACAGTTCCCAGGTTCTCTTCTCGTACGTTACGTACACGCATATAGGCAAGCATACTATTAGTCATGTTATACATTATTACATACCTTCAAAAAGTACAAGCCGTCATTTACTAACGGTAACTATAACAGGCCGAAAAAGTCATTAAGAAAATTGCTTGTACCTAGAAAAAGTACGGCTAATTGACAGTTACATTGTGTTGACATGATTTTTTAGCTACCTCTTGCCAAAAACGTATGATCAATGATCACAGACATCTGGAGAAAATTACCAATGGCGACGCTGCGTTGACTTTGGCTGCCATTTAGAAAAGTAATATATAGTAATAATATCTTTTGTACTTTTGCTTGGTAGCACTACCACTGCAAGCTCAACAAACCAGTCGCGTATATACGTAAGAAAAATAAAAATCTAACCCTGGCGACCTTATAACTTTAGTAAGTCAAGTGCACATTTTGAGCGTCAACTGGCGTGATTGAGAGTGTGGTGTGTATTGTGATTGTGAATAAAGTAGTGGGCAGAAAATGGGCAATATCCATTACATTATTACTGAAAATGTTCTATTTCGTCATACCAGTCTGCTTTACTGTATTGTTCTTGTTCTTGTTATTTCATACTATTTCTATTTATTTAAAATTTAATATGAATGACTTGATAGCTTTTTCGCCTTTTACACCAGTCTGATGAAGAATATCAATCAATAGCTTCATGTAAGAGTTCATGTAGCAGTACCACTCAACAATCAACGTTCAGCAGCATGACACGAAAAAAGCAGATTAAAAGGTTCGTTCGACGGTGCGCAGTATGCACACTGTGTATAGCCCTCAAATTGTGAGAATTGTGAATGTACCTATCATGTAAATTCAAATGTGCGAGTTATTATCACCACAAATCTTTGTCCTCTGTCCAATAAATGAGTATGTACGCTGATCCGACTGCAGGATGAAATGCAGGGGATGATGTCAATGCATTATTAAAATGAAATTATATATGTATCCATACAGATGTAGTTACCTATACGAGGATTTATTGCTATTTCTTCTCAGTAACACCAAAACATTGATTGCAAAATGGTACTAGTTCTTACCTACAACAATACCAGTATGGATATTGTTATAGTTTCTTCGGTGTACTTAATGTAGCCATATCCCAAATTTTGCATTTCGACAATCATTTTGAAAGAAAAAAGGTGCTGTTGTATTTACACCCCGATTACAAGGGTTCTCCTTGATGTCGTCTTCTTCAACAAAAATATCCCTATCTTTAACCAGACGACGAAGAGGCCTAGTCATCGCGCCATAACAACAACCATGACGAGAAACCAGTAATGTATACACGTTGGGATTTGAATGCAATTGCAATATAACTGTATGACTTTCTGTTTGGTGAATGGGTCATCAATACACACGTTATAAAGTGTATTTGCCTTAATTACATGCCTACACCCTGTTCTTATTCAACTGAGTCAATTAATTTTTTTCTGCTATCTCTCTTCTTTTCATCACAGTCCCGTCCCGTCCCCATCGCAATATCGTTTTCCTCTCTCTGATCCACTAACAACTGAACAATGTTCGTCATCGTCATGTCGCCTTTCATAAATACATATTATGTAAGTAGTTCAGTGAGAGAGCAAGCAGCACGGAGCACAGGTAGGCTGGTTGGGACGAAGCTTGAATAGTAATAATTTATCCGCTAATAATGCGTACCTCTTCATCTTCATAATATATCGGTTCACTTTCGTCTTTATAGTAGTGTAGTCCTATTGTAAGTACTAAGAAAAAAGACACAACGCTAAACTTTATTTACAAACATGACATAACTGACAACTAGAATTGTCTCGATTAATCTATCATGTACGACGGTGTGCGTGGCATATGCGTAAAACTTAACCATAATAATTATCGATGTAGAGCCAAAAATGACATTCAGAGAGAATGAGACAAAAAGTGGTCAGTAACAACAAGGAGCTGCATGGCCATTTGATTGAAATGCAATTGCATTTGACAAATGTCGCAGCACAGGTTCAAAATTACTAATGACGAAAGAACAATGTCACTAAAGCAGACTAATCTACATAAATAAAAAATACTATACAGAGAGCCATCCATTGAATGTTACACATTCAACAGCATATAATTTGCTGCTGCTGTTCCGTCTGACAAGGAATGAACGCTCCTATTTAACATGATCATTGATCAAGTAGAATAGTATGGACGTCCTGCTGAAAAAGGGAATGTTCACAAAGTATGCGGGAGAACAAAATGTGAACACATTTTTGAGTTGTATTCTATTTAAAAAAACAAGCAGCGCTTGTGAAAACCCAGTCGTTTCGTTGGTGTTTTTCATTATATGAACAACTCCTTCTATATACGATGCTATTGCAAAACAAAAGTATATTTGTACTCTGTCAACTTTGAAGGAGCCTTTTGATTGGTAGCATTGATTTGACAGAAGTGAAGTATGTGGAAGATGTAGTCAAGCCAGTACCATTGTACCAATAAAAAACGAAATAGGGACAACAACAAGTGCACAGGGATTTTTCACTGACCAAAAATGGCTAATTTTTGTTTCGCTTTTCATGTTGACGATGCACGTTCTAATCTATTCTTATTTGCGCGTAATTAACCTTTACGTCTTCTTTTCAAGTAGTAATTTAGTTTTGATTTGACTGGTAAAGAAAAAATTGATCCGACGACGAGTGATGTTTGATTATGGCTTTTCGATAGGATTAACAAAACGGATCAACAATAAATGCTGAGGTGGGGGACATTAGTGATTTAGCAAAACGATGACCAGTATACACTTAAAGCGGAGGCGCAGAAAAGAAAGAAAATTATTACTTAAATAAATAGAACGAATCTACTAGCCAGGCCATTGCATTGCTCTACTCTACGTAGGTATCTTATTTACTCGCTGTCCACAATTTTCTGAGGTTGACTAAATCAAATCTTACAAACAAATGATAATAATAATAATAATTCTAGCTGATCGGAATATAATCGACAAGGTATCGCAATAATAACAGTGTGACAGCCCTGTAAAGAGAAGGTAGTAGTGAATACAAGTACCCCTACAATACAAACTGCATACTTTTTTTACGAGTGGGCCTTCATTCTCAGGAATTGTAAGGTTATGCACTTAATTTAATTTATTGTATGATCCCTACTGTTAATTTTATTTTCCGCTAATTTCACCTCCCTGTACACTCTTTGACAGATACGGTAGGCACCTATAAATAAATACGTAGGAATGCAAGTGCCAGCTGTGATGATAAGATAACTGGTTATGTCTTTATTTTATAAAAAAAAAAGTTCATATATTCTCGAGAAATTTTTTTTCGTGTCGTCATCCAGAGACGCATGCGCACAAGGTGGAGACAACAGCTCATGGTGCCCATCCATCAACTTTTCATGTAGTTGGAATTTACGAATGTGCTTGTTGTCTTACATAATCATACGGGACACTGCTAATAATCCGATGATCATGCAATAAATAAATAAATATTTAACTACTTACATGCCACCATCCATGCTTGATCACATTTGTTGTAAATGAATGACAGAGCACCTTTTTTTCTTTTTGAGGGCACTTGTCTAGTAATAAGACACTGCAAATTATGATGATTGTAAATAAAAAAGGTGGATTTAAAGACAGAATTGCAAGCGAAAATTGTAACACTATTTCTGCGTTGCTGCAGCTGTCATGTCATATTTCCACTGACTCAAGTTGGTTATGCAAAGCAAAATACCATCCGTCATAAAATTTATTATAACCCAAAAATCCTTCATTTTCAATACCGCTCGTGTTCGACATTCTTGTTGTTTACTGGGAGTAGTAAATAGCTAATGAGTTACTTGGGCTACTCTAGTGTGGTTTTTATGAATAAACTTTTGTCTTATACACTCATTATAGTAGCTTGCTACAATAATATATCATGCGTGTTTACACATTAGTTTATTAGTTCACAGGTTGCTGGTGCATAAATTACAATAGAAATTTGTCGGGTTTACAACCGTACAGGTGTAGGAAGGAGTGTATATTTCGCGAGTTCGACTGTTCTTTTTAACACTAAACTTTTAACCTGCTTCAAATATATCCCTGAAATCGGTTAAATTTCCCGTGTGCACATATACGGCCATCTTAAAATGATTTACGACAATAATATAACAAACAGGCAACGAGATACACTACGAAACAAACAAGCAATTTAACAGACAAACGCAAAAGGATAAACCACAAACGAAAATCTTCTAGTAACCTGTACTCATATGTCGTGTAGTTACTGTTCGGAATAATCCTTGATTTAGAGTGAATACGTGAGTACCTGGTTACCTGCAGAGGTCTTTGCGATGTTGTAAAACGAAATCTAAAACTGTACGCACAATTTACCAGTATACGTATTGTTTCTAGGTTGGTAGGCTGTTGTTTTTGACTATTCTAATTTGCATAAAAATCATGTCCGTGAACCAGTCCAGTTGAAACTTGAGTTCTTCATGTGGTTTTGTCAATGTCGCCGTAGAGCAGTGAAATTTATCCTATCTAGTAAGTTCTGTTTATGTTGGGTTTTGCGTTGTAGATAAATGAGGTTTTGAATTTGCATATAAAAGCTTACTTGCAACCTTGCAAGTGCGGTCTTGTGAATAATCACTTGTGGCTATCTATTAAATGTTACATTATATTCCGTTCCGTTCGGGCTAAGACTGGTCGCTCCGGTAATAATATATCAAATATATCTGTTGTAGTAAGAAGACACACATCGCACCAGCGTACACTTCGTACAGTTCAAAAATACGGTACTTTAAGAGTTTTGTTTTGATTTTTGCAGCCAGCAAGCTTTTGACAACGTGATACGGGCATGATTGACTTGACAAGTTAAAATGTTATTTATCACAAGCAAGATGGAATGCAGAAAAACTGACGATTTCATTGGTGTCCTTACTCTTTACAGATTGATGACTACGCATTAGTCAATGTAGTCAACAACTATTTAACAAGATCCATCACATATGTCTGTAGAATTTAATACATAGTCAACCCAACAATAGACAACTGTAGGAACGAAGTTTCTATAAAGCATTAAAATTCGTTTCCAAATTTTGCATTGTTGCATTATTGCGTGTTTGCACTGTGTGTCGTAGTTCCAGAATTTTTTTTCCTAGTCAGTATTTGTTTTATTCATTTGCTTAGTGAAAGTGCATTAAAACAAGTTTGAAGTTATGATTACGACGTACTTTGTGCACTTATCATTTTGGCAATTACGAGTACAATCCGTGCGTCACGTGGATGTATAACATTTAGTCTGAATTAATTGGGATTATTGCGGATTTGAAGTGTTTATGATTTACTGACAGAGCCACTGTCCTGATTTGACTCGATACTCGATGGGACGTCATTGTGAATAAATAAATAAACGGTTATTATTACGCACGCATGTAGATGACATACTTTTTTCTCAACAGGCGTAATAGTAATGGTGGTATCAATAATAAAATTTACATTTTACTACTCCTTTGTAATAAATCTCTTATCTGTCATATATCACGCAGAAATTTATAATGGTCCAAAGATGGAGAGACTTGACTCTGTTGTCATCCTTAAAGGATAACGATACCTTGTATTCTTTTCATTTTTAATAGCAATTTTCCCCTCTCTGTGTACATCGTGTTACCGAAGTTGTGTAAACATTTTAGTGTGTGGGTGGACCAGACTAGAGCAGGCCAATCAAGAGTATTTCATCGGCTAAAAAAAGTAAATACCTACCTGCAACAAGATGAATATTTATAATGTAAAAAGCCTCAGTGTTGTAATGTTTGCATGACGGTTTGGCAGGACAGATTACACTTTACAATTTGCAAAAACCATTTACGCATTACTTCCGAGCGTCGTTTTCAATGTATGCGTCATCATAATGCCATTCTTATACTACACCACTTTGCCTTCACCACCAACACCAATTTTGACAGCGTTTCCCATTTAGCTCCTCCAATGCAAAATGCCTTTATTTACTTTGCACTAAAACGTCAACATAAATAGATGCCGGTAGACTGCGAGTCTCTCCTCTTGACAGAAATAGCCCATCTTGAACGTTACTCGCCTAGATTTATTGTTACACGCAGGCAGGCAGACACAAGATACGAAACGATACACAAGTTAAATTTCATTTTTCGTCGTCTTCTACTCTCTCTATCTATTATGACGCTCTCTGTGTGTCCTCACTTGTCAGACACACACAGTAAAATGGTAAGGAGCCTCATGAAGTTTAACGCTGCTCTGCTGCGCTGTTATGTTTATTACGTATTGTTGTTAAAGGGGCAAGAAATATAAAAGGAAAGCAATAAATCTCAGTGTGAAAACCGCCCAATCAAACGAATCACGTATCATTGTCTTGCATCTGTAATAAGCACTTCATCAAATCAAAAGGGGTACGTACAGATTGTGAGAGGCATGCAAGAAAGAGACAAAAAATTGTTGACATTTTACAAAAGCACTACTATAAATAAAACAAAACTATCTATACATCAACTGAGCAATAACAACCAATTTGATGAGGTAATATAAATATTATGCATCTCTTAAACTGTATATAAATTCGGTAAATACGCTTAATTCAAGGTACTTCTTTTCATCAGCGCCGTTGTAAATATCGGCTGTAAATTTTATGAAATTTTTGTACTCTGACAAGCAGGCAAGCGCAAATTACTTTGCACGTAGCCGTAAAATACAAATTATTTCTTTCTTTTGGTGGCGCGTAGAAATCAATTTTCATTTTTTTGCCCGTGGAGTCTCACCGTTTATCTGTAGGGATGTCGTCGCGTCATTCAAACACAAGGCACGATTTGTGCACGCTTTACAACCACAAACATAATCTATATACGTTTCCCTTCTGTTTACCACTCCTTGTAGTGCGAATGTCTCCAAAAAGGTTTTTGATTGCCTTTATTTACTTTTTTTGACTATTGAGTGATGGCCACTTTGTCTTACTTTGTGGTATCACGCTGTTAAAAAAGTTTTGATAAAGAAAACTAATTTAAGAAAATAAAAAAGGAATAAAAAACCATTATGCAACCCTTTCTACTTTGTGTGCACATCCCTGCCGTTGCGTTACCATTATTATTTCTCTGTGCCTGCCTGCTTTCTGCTGCTGACATCAAAAGAGCTGAGCACACAGTAACAGACCCCGATTCATTTCAATAGTTTGTCTCATTGAATCGGGAATGATTAATAATAATTGTTATCAAAGATTTTAGTATATTTTAATCGACTACCTATTCAGAAGCCAATGGCCCAAGCTTTTTCGTTTTCTGACATATCGTGACAATTGTTGAAATCTGTTTCTAATAAGGTAAAGCAAAAAAATATTACACACACATCGTTCTTCAGTTATAAAAAATGACATGCATTGGTCCTACTGACTACTGCGAGTAGGTAGCATTCTACAACATAAACTTGTAATGGCAAAATGGAGAGAAATGAATTTAATGCATGAGCCAAGAAAAAATTGTAACTATTGCCAACAGTGGCAGCTGCGGCAATTGTTCAACGTTCAAGTGTTTAGTCTTTATCGAAACATGAGAACATTTTTACGTTTTAATTGCGCCGAGAGTAATTAACGACCCACCCATTCTCTATTTCAATGATGACGAAGGTACATTGAGTATGTGCACAGGGCACAGTAGTTTTATTTAGATATTAAAAGTGTTCATTTGTCAGCAATGATGGTTAATGAGCACACACAATTTTTCAGTCTCTTTGCAGGGATTCTTTTTATAAATATATATGTACCTTTCCTTCCTCTCTCTTTTCATGTCTCCAAAGGAACTAGATTGATTGATTTGATAGACTCTCATCTCAACGTGCTTGAACAAACGTACCTGTGTAAACAACTTAAGCATGTTTCCCTTCTAATAAAGGTCCAGCAAACAGTAGACGTGTTGGGCTGATTATAATCTAACAAAAGTGATTAATTAGTTCCTCGATATTAACGTGTCACTGATGTGGTAATTTCAGACTTACAATGAAGACAAGAGTTCCATCACTTTTGAATAATGTAACTATCTCCTAAAAATGACGCTAATTACTGCCGTTCATTAAGTAATGAATATACTAATTCGCGATGTTCGTTCTAAATGCAATGACAGAGAAAAATTATAGGTATACTGTGTTTATCCTATACATGAATGTGTAGCATATAAAAAGAGAATTTTGTGATAATTACATTCCCTGTAGCCATCCGCATTCTTCATTTTTGTAATATTCAAAAATATCCTATTTTAGTCTATGTCCATTATGAAATTATCGCCGACCACACATGAATTAAAAGCCCATAATAATAAATCGGCTTAATTGCAGCTATAAAGACGCAGATGAAAACCTTAATATTGATACAAGTTGATTGAATTGAAATGGACTTGATATTATAGTTGTCATTTTATCTAGTATCGCTGTACAGAATTTGAGCTAATTTGGGTAAAGTTTAATTTTTGACCCCCAAGGGTTGACCAAATTTGCTCAAATTATATCCTGAAGCATCGGGCCAGAAGAGTGATGATGGACGGACAGACAAAGACCAACGCTCTAAAGTCATTACTAGATGAAAAGTTTTTCATCTGCGTAGTAAACTACCTACATTACATTTTGCAGTAATAGCAGATGATTTTTTTTGGTTTTGCGGCTATTCATTGAGGGAAGTGTTGTGTAAAATTAAGTGCAAACTGATATTTTTCTCCTAAAAGGCAAGCGTAATTGATGACAACTGGTTTAGGTTTACTTACACCATCACCATTCCGCAGCCTCTTTCGTACAAAGTAAAACTCTCATTTAGGGTGTAGTGATTGGTGTAGGTTACGTACTTATTATGGGTGCAGGCACTGTACCTACTGATGATGAGTGACTGAAAAAGTGATCAGGTTCACCACCTTCAGTATAATCAGTGAACATCCTACCACAACAACAATACAGTACCTGACAGGCGAACATACTGTGTTGATCAGTGAACATTATTATTATAGTACACTTCGTAATTCGCAATCATCACCCAGCATCATCATTATCACGACACGATCAAGTTAGTCGGCCAAAGGGTGCGCGCATCCACATTATCTGTAACAATGACAGCTGCTAATATTGAAATGGATTAATCGTAATCAATCTTTTTTAAAAAAAGCTTCTAATGCCTCTGCCTTTGTTTTAGAAAACTGTGGCGTGAAAGACATATGTATATACCTAGAACAACAACGAATAATGCGTAATAGGGCGATTATCTGATGAAATAGGAGCAGCATATAACAGCAACACTGTCATGGCAGAGGCAAGGCAAGGGTAATGTTTTTGAAATAATGTGTTGTGGTACAATGGAAATGGATGAGTGAGAGGGGGCCTGACCACTTATTACATTAAGCTTCAATAATTCATCCGCAGTAGACTCAGCAGCAATGACCAGTGACTATAATCATGTACCACCAACGAGCGATATGATATGGCAAAATGAGATTCGAGAGCCTCGGCTCGTTTGTCTTCTGTACAACGGTAACTTCAACTCCTTCACTTGTCCGTCATTCAAAATCGTCGTCATAATCGTGCTTTTTACTTGGTTACCACCATATTATTAATAAACCGACGGAATTGCAGTTATAGAGACGCAGATGAAAACCTTAATATTGATACAAGTTGATTAAATTGCTAAAGACTTGATATTATAGTTGTCATTTGATCTAGTATCGCTATACAAAATTTGAGCTAATTTGGATATAGTTTAATTTTTGGACTCCCAAATGACACCCAGGACATTGACCAAATCTGCTTAAATTATATCCCAGAGATGCCACTACACTAAGGTTACCTATGTGCCAAATTTGAGCCAAATCGGCTGAAGCGTCAGGCTTGTAGAGTGATGATGGACGGACAGACAGAAAAATACAGTAAAATCATGACTACATAAAAAGCTTTTCATCTGCGTAATAATAATATTATTATCATCCTCTGAAAATTCATTTTGTCTGATATTACTTCTGCCCATGAATTGATTTTGTACGTTTAAACTGGCAGCTGACAGGGTAAAGTAATAACTTTGACGGCAAGAGAAGTGATACAGGCCAGGGAAAAACCACTTTCATCCAACAATCGTCGTATACTTCTGAATTTTGTGTTGGGTGAATCATAAGGCAGTTTAGTGCATTAATTTTACAATGAACTGTCATTTAACATTTGAAAGCCGTTCAATGCAATAATATGGACCGTCAACCGTTGAAATAATTATAGTCAGGAGGGCCTGACACTTGGTATAAATTTATGCAAAGTTGCCATTCAAGGTATAAAAACAGTTGAGCGCTAATAATGACTAATGACCGTTTGAAGTGTTTAGAAATAGGGGCTACATATCTCGTAATCAGTATATTCTGATCCGAACTAAATCGTGCCACACACACACACATGAGATACCTACTATTTGTTGTGCTGTGCTGAATTAAAAAAAGCTCTTGTACCTTCTACCATCTTTACCTTGTGGAAAAGTATTAAAGGGAAATTATTCCATTATTATTACTATTCCAATTTCCATGCTAATATTTCTTGAATTGCACCATTACCCCTTCTGCATCTAGCCAGTCGAAAACGAATTCATAACCATAATCCTGTGATTTTATGGCTACTATGACTTTGGCGCCAGACAGAATGCAACGCTGTAAGGACTTGTTTTCTTCCTATATATTTGATTATCATATTTATTGCGTGTAATTAAGACCTTCAAACTCAAACGTTATAGAGGACGTACTACTTATTAAATTTAATGCCACAATACTAAAAGACACATTTTTGTTGTTTTTGGCCATCTATAGAAGAATGTGATTTACCGAAATAAAATGAACAGGTATTATTACTTTTCCACGGCAATCTTGTAGAAGTAATATAAATAGGTACGAATAAGGTAATAACTTGCGTCAAAGGAGGAAATGTATCAAAGTTGCATTTTTTATCATTCCCATTTCCCTTTCCAATATCTCATACCACCCATTGCGACACTTGTAATACACATAAAGGAATGTGCCAAATAAAAAAACTGGCAATCATCATCAAGAGCCAGAAATAGAAATAAAAACATCTCGGCCACTTCTGCAGTTTATGTCATAGTCATCATATATGTACCTACGCCTAAATGCAGCCTCTATAGCGACTAACACACATGCTCAGCCACACACTCATAAGTTGTCAGTATTTTGTTGCTGATTGAAGATGACAATTCAAGTGGTAGGTCTTTAATCAAGGCAATGGTTTAGCATAACATGTAACAGTAGTAATCATCGTTCTAAGAAGTTTACGACCCAGGAAAAACAATAGTCCTGAGGCTGAAAGTAATTCGCTACTTAATTAATAGTAACACAGCAGGGACGCAATCCAGAGACAATGGTCCTTGCAATTCGTCCTTCCTGGAGATCACACGCTAAGTAATCCCAAATGACAGTCAATTCTATTACAATAGTCAACATAAATTTTTGGGCGACATGTTTTACTAGACTGTATGGATATGGAACAGAAGCGAAGTAAATTAATTACATGGCTGTTTGCTGTCCACGTAACATAACTTGATTTTCACGACGGGTTAGTCACGACTCTGCTCTGCACCTACAGCAATTCTCTGTAAATGTCAACTTAAAACACTCTCCATTGACATTTTATCTACCCTTTTTGACAAGTGATGTGAGCCGAGCAGAGGAAAATCGACCCAGGACCACCAACAATAATAGCCCTGAGCTTCTGTTTAAGCGTTTATGAAATTATTATTGTCATACCAACTAAAAAGGCATCAATTCATCAAGCATAAAGACTCGCTAATTCAATTCAGTACATGTTGGATAATTACTCGAGCTCTTGCGTATTTGGTCACTTTGTTGTCTCTCAACCACTTGTCATTTTCTTGTAACACTTTTCTAAAAATACAGTACGCACCCTACTAGCACCACTGTGCTGAAATTTACTAATGTGGCATAATAGTGAATAGTATTTCAACTCTTTCATGCCTGTAATGATTTCTGTTGCACTTTTTTCATGACTATAATAATAAAAATGGCAGTAGGGCACGCAAGTGTATGTAGGTAGACAAATTTGCTTACACAGCTTTCATCATATTAGGCATTATAACCACGAAACACCAATAGTACCGCTTGGTGCAGTCAACATGAAATTTAAAGCGTCCTTCTGATGTACTTATACTGTACTCCTTCTCGTTAGTTACAAAATCGTTTAAATGAGGGGCGTGTATCCTCCCCTGATGATTGTTTGAGCCTTTTCCTTGCTGACTGACTTGCTCATTGCTCATTCACTCGATAGCACTCTCCGTTTTTTATAACTAATAGCTTAATGCACACGTATTTGCCATATCGAAATCGCCGTAACGTAAGCTACAATACAGTTAATCTTGAAAACATTTACATCGTTACAAATGATAATAATAAGTAGTATAAACAACGAGCATAAATCAATACCATTTTAGCAATATATAGAGTGCACAAATTCCAAGTAGTAGTAGCAAGCAAGTATTCTAGCACGCCAACAAAACCTGTTAAGGCATTCTGGCGATGCAGTAATGAAATTGGAGAAAATTTTAAAATTGTCAGCACGTCCGCAGTACACGAACCAGCACTATCATTCATTATTATTACTATCAGCATCGCCATAATAATAATATTCATCTTTTTCATCATTGTAACTCGAGTTTCGGTGATACAAAATCTACAAAACATGCAATAGTTACATTTATACTCATGATCAGTCGTCTCGTAGTCATTATAATCATCATCATCATCATCAACAACAACAACTACATCCATGTTCATCATCACCTTTGTCTTCTCTCATGATCATGATCATCTATAAACTTCATATAACAAACGACAATGGAATGTTACAGTTACATTTTTACGACAACCACGCAGATTCTTCTTAGGCAATGATACCCACTCCTTTTAACGAACAACACCAACCAGTACAGTATTTGTAGTGCTACTCTAGTGCAAATCCAGAATCTGAGAAACATTTTACAGTAAAACATTAGACGAAGGGGAACATGCCAGACAGACCGCTTTGCTGTCACCATGCACCAGTTCAAGGAAAGCATAATATAGCAGGACTCCGTAGGGAGCTATCTAATCTAACAGTTTCAAATATTGTAAGCCTGACTAC
This sequence comes from Callyntrura guangdongensis, assembly GCA_027744295.1. NCBI lineage: Eukaryota > Metazoa > Arthropoda > Collembola > Entomobryomorpha > Paronellidae > Callyntrura > Callyntrura guangdongensis. The sequence goes on from JAHZNB010003841.1 coordinate 16,587, forward strand.
AGCCACATTGAGAATCTTTCGCTCCTGGTGCCCAAGTTCATTTGGGGTTGTTTAAAGCTTGATACGCGAATACCCATGTAGTCGTCCAATCTCGTAGACAAGATACATTGAAAGCGACAGGCAATTGCTTAACGGACAAGCAAGGGTATGTGTTGGTAGCACCGCTCCTTGTCAGTTCGTTTTTGACGTTACCCAAAATCGCAAATTACAATGTACATGTAGTTTCACCAAAAGGCACATTTTCAAAAATAGAGATGAGATGATGTAAAAAATCAGGCCATTATTTAAAAGCATCTTTAAAAACGATCATTATATTCCCCTAAGAAAACTACTTGCATTAATGAAGTATCGCCCTGCTTTTTTACACGAACAAGCGTCATCAATTTTTTGAACAGTTGTACAAACATATTTTGATACTTCCGTGTGTGTGTGTGTGTGTTTGAGTGTACTCATGATAGTGGCCATTATGAACTCTACACACGTTTTATTATTTCGTTTTGAATTGAGATAAGAGGCTATTATTATGAAATCATAAAACACTCATAATAAACACAATGCGGCTCTTACACCGACCGTTCACGATAAGTTGACATTATTAAAGTGTAGAAATGACTGATAGTGTATTGGGAAAAGCTCTTTGTTGTCGCCGGGAGCAGTAAATATGACGATGGGCGAACGGGAAGCATCCTCCTTTTTTATTTTACGACGCCACTTATTTTTACAAATGAATGAGTTGAGATCAGCCATGAGCCACGTACAACAGAAGCCCGAAAAAATTATCGACCGACGACGCATACGACTTTTCAAGAAGATGTGGCGCTTCTGGTAGCATGAGAATAGGAAAACGAGAGGAAGAAGGTCGCAAATGGAACCCAGAACCTAATATTGCACTTTACATTCCTGTCGCGTCCTCCTGTCTTCAATTTCTTTTTTCTGTTTCTTTTTCTGACGTCTCGACTTGTCTAGTTTCGCATTAGCGACCAAGCTCCTGGGCTCATTCTGTTTTATTGACATCTGTCTATCAAAGTAAAGTAATTGGCAAGATTTGTCCCGAATCTACGCGTGAAAAGAACCAACAGACTCCTAAAGTCCTAGCCCAGTGCATTACATTTTATAGCATTATCATGAGGTAGTGTAGTCATGACCACTTCACCACATGATAATAATGCCGACAGTACGCCACATTCAATGCTGGTGTTACTAGCTGTAAACATTTTGAATTCAACCGAGGCATGGCATTTTACTTTACTAGAATATGCATTTCATGTGTGCATAATGAATAAAGTGCATACTTTCATAGTTCGCAGTTGCAGAAAAAAACAAAGGTTTTTTATTAATTAGTTATAGCTTTAGAGTATATACACTGGGAAAACAATTTGACAAACCCGTAACGTGAACTTTATTGAACTGCTGAAAACGTTAAAGATGGATTGAGGTCCACTAGTGACTGAAACTGACGAATTCACCCGGAAAATAGAAACTGACGATAGAAAGTAAAGCAGGCAATTTGGTATTATAATAATGATGAAGGCACATGGTTTCAAGGTTTACTTGATCGTGATTGCAACATGAGCCCCACCAGTAGACGGGTTGGGAGCTGTTGTACATTTTCTGAAATGGAATTTCCAACCGTCATCAGCAATACACGTTGAAACCCATTTTCTGTCACGGTACTGTTGAAAGAAGTTGATAAACTGATGTAATCACTTCCTTAGAGTAGGAATATATAAACTTCGTTAGCATTTGTAATTCAGAAAATGCTACCCGGACAGTAATAATAAAGTAGCACATCATTAAAAAGCAAATTATCATTTATACGCCAAATGCAATGCACAGATTTATTGGTGGTGCCTCGTGTCTCTCTATCTTCTAATTTAGAGTCTGATAGTAGTAACATACATAAAACTTGGAGTGTATCTGCTACTGAATACGAATGTTGAAAATTCTTATGAAATATTCTGGATTGAATGGCTGTGCAACTATTGCCATGATGTCTGAATAACAAAGAGGCAAGCCTTGTAATTCAATGGCAGCAGAGATCCGAGCTATTCTTTTGATTGGGATAGCAGGTACTTCCTGCTATCCTTCCCATAATATCATTTATAAATAGCTCAAGGATTTCTTACTCTTGATTTTAACTCGAAACTAAACTAAGTGTTATTACAAAATAGAAGATGTATATAATATATGGGAGCATTTACAATACATGGGATGAAGGATGAACAGTCCAATTTCAGCCAAGGATGAATTGAACCATTCCTAAATATAACTCAGAAGTAAAAACCAATAAAACTATAACAAAGATCATAATTAAATGCCAGGATGAATTCCGCCCTAGCAAATGCAGTTTTATGTAAACGACCATTTAGGCACACTTGATATTACCTTACGGCATGACGCAGGTACTATATAGTAATAGCATGCAGTTATGCTTCATTCGTAATAACATTCGTTTTCAATTCCCAAGATATTCGGCAAAGAATTTGGATACTCTGCTCGAACTAAAACCATGCAAAATTTTCGAGTCTGTTCTGCGGAAAATCTGCAAAATCTTTTTCTCTTTCCCGAGAAGAAAGGTCAAAACGTAAATGTATGTAACGTCAGTAAAAGTTTTTTATTGTAAGCTTTGAAGGCAAGCATGTACGTTATTGGTTATATGATACACTAGATTTGAAAAGGAAGGAAGCGTGCATGCATATATGTATGTGCACATATAATATTATGTGCATAGGTGAAGGTAGTGCTGTAATGCTGACGATGATGCATGGTAGTTTTCCTGTCGACATTTTCCCTTCTTCTTCGTTCAACCGTAAAAAGTACCGTGTAAATTAGAAAGGTTGATTGTATGTAATGGGATGTGTGTGTTGGAGACCTTGGTTTATGGAACGACCAAAAAATGTTGGCAAAGCCCTTTTCTTGGCTGGCTGCCATTAAAGTGAAAAGTTTTTTAAAACTTGTCTTTCATTTCATAGACATGCCTCAGCAATGAAGCAGTCGGTTGGTTGTGGTGCTGCTGGTTGGCGACTTTTTGGTGGTTGAGGAATGCAATGAAGATGATGATGAGAGGAAGCACGTTTCTCCTTTACTTGAGTCCTCTATTAAATTGTCGTGTCATCGTATGCATGACTTTGCCTTTCGCACAAATTATTGGTGCATCGCCCAGATAATTAACAAGGTTTGAGAAGAGTGAATGATAATAAAGTGGACATGATGGCATATCTTACAAAAATATAGGATGGAAAAGATGGGTGCCTACCGCCTACCTGCCTGATATGAATCATGTGTTCTCATTCCTACTTAGCATTTTTATTATTGCTGTATCACGGTTGAAGCAGCAGCAGGTAAAATTGAAGACTTCGCTTAATTACTTGTCTTTTTTCTTCCAAGCATTAAACTGCACCGCAAAGTACCAGCAGATTAGTTGGTCTCCCAAAGGAAACGGTTAATTACTAGAGGACGCTTTTAATCATGCAACAAAAGTACGTAAATGTGGGCACGGTACGTTGATGATGTTAATGGCGAGCAAATTTACTGCCTAAGAAACTACTGTACAAATTACCTACACTCGTTTGCAGAAAGGGAATCAAATTAGGAAATCAATTTTTAGCACCATGATAAATGAGAGCTGATATTGTTTTGATGTTTGGTAGAATTTATTTGTTTGCCTTAGTGCATAAGGTGCGGTGGAACAGGAATGTAGGTCTCGCCTACAATGTAATTGTATGGAAATGAAGGATGTCTTCGCAGTTACGAAAAAATGC
>JAHZNB010003842.1:0-12986 GCA_027744295.1 Callyntrura guangdongensis
AAACTTTTAATGTTAATGTAAAACTATAAATGTTAAAAAATTCTTTGGTTTTATTTTCTGTTGCATCATAATAGTACATAGTTAGACTTATTAGTAACTATTTAGAGCAAATAAAAATTATCATATGTAATCAAATATAAATCATAACAGTAGGTGGAAGGAAAGTTACGCAATCCTTCCCTAACAACTTCTTGTCGAGACACAAATAACGTCTTTTACAATACCTACTCACCCACCGGCCTAAGTTTGTCGGGTTAAACATTTACGTCGTATTGAACACCTGCATTTTTGTTGCTGTTTTTGCCCAAAGAACATCCGCCTTTATGTTTTGCGGTTATGCGGTCTCGTCGTCATTGTAGTAACGCTTATGGCATTTTAATAGTGATATACTCCAGAAAAATCCTTTTGACAAATGAAGCACAAATTCTTGTTGATGTTTTTGTAGCCCAAGTAAATAAAATAAATACTTCTACTAAAATTTTATATTTACGACGACGATCACTGTGTGATTTAACGATCCTACCCGCGCGTAAAGCAGCAGCAGCAGCAGTGCTCCGAAACGAGTGCATAACTCCACTTCCCATTAACATACCCGAATCACTTTTAACGACAAGGCCAAAAAAATGCAAGGAATCTCTCTACGGTCATGTACATCCATATATCGCCCTTTTGTATCCCATTGTCTCTCCGGTCTACCTGACTTTTACATACGAAGCAGCGTTTATCCTCGCTTTCATAAATACCAGCGTGTGTATGAGTGTGCCGGTGGTGGTGGCGATATGATGAGTTCGGGATCACCGTTGGTTCCGTCGTTATGCCTTTTATTATTATTGCCCCATTTTATCGCCTCGCAAGTATACTAAACCAAAAAATCCTAATTCACTCTCCTCATCATCACCTTTTTATTCGTACACACACACACGCACACAAGCCACAACCTCTCACAACCTATTTATCAGATTTACAAGCTGACAAATCTCTGCTGCTCTGAGTATTATGCACTTTGTACAGAGAGACCCCCACTACTACCCTCACTGCTTAAACAGGCTTTTCCATAATCATCATCATGATCACTATCCTCGTCGTCATTCACGTCTTTTTTCCCTTTTTGTCTTGTTACCTTGTTAAGTAGAATCCGCACGTTCTTTCTCTTGCCAACAACAAAAATGCCAATTGTACAACAACAGCAGCGAAGGGAGAGAGAGGAGGCTCTTGTCTTGTTGACTGCTCTCTGCTGCTGGAGCGTCATCGTGATCATCATCACGAGTAGCAGCTGTGGGCTAGAATGTCAAGTGACTTTGCACTTTTTCTCGGCTTCGAGCTAGCTTTTTTTATCCACTGCCACAACAACTTCTGCCGTTGTTGTTACATGCATGACTTTTATGGTGCATTTTATTTTTCAACAGGAATCTCTCTTTGTCGCTATCTACTTTCTACCAAGTGGAGATTTTCCCTGTCCCTTTTCCTGTTCTTTTTCTATTGCGTCTTCAAATTTTCTACCAAGTGGTTGTTGTTGCCGGGAGTAGGAAGCTGTGGAACGGACAAAAAAGGAAGCGGGGAAAAACAACGGGACTAAAAGAAAATTTAGCCCAAGAAAATTGTGAGACACGAAAAGAGAGAGAGATAGAAAGTGAGAGAAGATGAAACAAGGTTATATGATTTGTACATGACGAGAAGAATGATGTGGTCGATGTAATAGTTGTAGGAGTTTTCCTGCTATCATTTTTTTTTGGTTTCCTTGCCCTTGCCCCACTCCACACGTACAAAAAGCAGCAGAGTATAGAGAGGTACTTTAGAAGGGTAACCCTAATAGCAGATTTTTCTCGCTCCGAAAACATAACGATACATTTTAGAAGTAAGAATAAAAAGGGTAAATAAAAAAGTAATAAAGTTGGAGAAGGATATAAAATGATGAGAAAGATTTTAGATAAACAAAACGACGTTATGTATTCATTAGATTAGATCGCTTTTATCAGTGATCATTATTTTCAACAGTAGCAACTTATTCATCGCTCTCGTGTGGTTGTCGATGTTGTACGTAAGCAGTAGATTGAAATGTAAACAAAGATAGTGTGAGTCGTGAGTCGTCCATGACTGCCTTTTTTTGATGTGGCTTGCTTTTATGGATGATGCCGATGCCAGAGGGGTGATGGTGACGATGAGATGACAGCTAGCATGCTACAGTATTTTCTTGCTGAGTATAACCAAGGATTTTATTATCTTCCCCAACTTTTAGTACCTTTCAGCAAAAATAATACAAATATTGAAAATACCTATAAAAATGTACAGAGCAGATGTTTTCAATAGTGATCCGTCCTTGGAATTCACCAGGTATATGGAAATTTACATTGACGGGTCATGTATATACACCCACGCATACTTAAACCGATTTTATTTTGTCAACATTGTCACCAAATTTTCTCTCTCTCTCTCTCTCTCTTTGCTAGACAACTCTAAACTTTGTGAGTCTCTCCAAAACAGCAAGTTTTGTTTTATCTTCTGTTTTCCCTGCTTACTTTACACTCTGCACCTCACACACACACACTTTCTCTCTCTCTCTCTCTCACACACACACACACAAATAATAATAAACAATTCAACAAATGCCACAAATTTACACAAACAAACACATGTTTTCCTGCTTCTACAAAACTCCCCATACACGTCCCCCAAAATGAAGACCAGATGAGCAAGTGGTGGCAATGCCGTCTGGTGGTGAGCACGCATGTATGAACATAAACCTGTCGGAATGCTAAGTGAGAAAGACAGAACAATTTCTACAAACAGCAAAACTGGTATAACTTTATATGCAGCTTCCTCACAACCAAAAAAGATTCCCTAAAGCTACCGCCATTATATACACGTGCTAATACATATTAGATAAATAAGTAGTTAAGTAACCAGAGAGCCAATCTAACTTTTCCCCCGGAGAGGCTATTATCGTTATCCTGGCATTTGCCGAAAACCAAAGCAAAGTTATTTATTCACTTTTCCTTCGCGGAATGTGCGGCGGCGGTACCCTGGCTCACTTTTTTCCCCGAGTTCTTGCTGTACTACATCTTTTACTGCAATTACGACCACATGCACACACACGTATACCCGGCGTGTGTCGTGTTGCTGGAAACACCGAAAAATGGGTATACTATCTTGTCAAGTAGGTAGGGAAAATAAAAGGCTAAAAGCGAGGGAGAGAGGGAGAAAGAAAGAGCGACGAGATGGTTGTGGGAGATGAAGCATACCTTTGAGCTTTCATGCGTAACGAAAAAATCACCAACGATGAGCAGGATCGCGATGACATTGCTTGGCAGGGAGAAATTTTCTTTTCCTCTTGTTTTCCTTATGGTACTACTATAGTAACAGTAATAGTAATAGCAGTAGTCGTAGTGGTAGTAATGGTGGTAGTATCATAAGAAAATGTGGTGCAGAGGGAGCTCATAAAAGTATTAGATGATGAGGATGATCAACTTGTTCTTGACTGCTGGCTCTGTGGCTCTGACTGACTGACGAGAGTGTACCCAAGAAGGCACGACAAGATTAAACGTAAAGAGAGCTCAGTGCAGGCAACTTTGGAGGAGGAAAGGGGTAACATGTTGAAGGCTTGCGGATGAGAGCAAAGAGGAAAGTGATGGTGATGTGCCCATGATGATGAGGATGAACAAGAAGACTATCATATGATGATTCGAGTTGCAGTGAAGAAAAAAATTGCCAGTGGAAAAAGTAAAGTCAAGAAGAAAAAGACGATAAGAAGGGGAAAAATCAAGTTGGGAATAAGATTCTTGTCGTCAAATCATCAAAAGGAAGGCTGAGCAATTTAAAAGAGAGGGAAGCTTAAAGAGAAAAAAAGAGAGACTGAGCTTTCGGGATGATCGTTGTCATCAGTCATCGCCGCAGTCTGTGTGTGTGTGTGTGTGTGTGTGGGCACGTCATGCATATTATAGAGCATATGTTATTATGATGATGATTATGAGGAGGAAAATGATGATGGAATGGGAGTCTCCAATATAGTCTTTAGTAAGTCGTGTGGCTCAAGCACGTCGTTACCGTTATTTTTTTTCGGTAAAGTGTAGTAATGATATGTTTTTGTGCTTTTTTTCTTGTGTGGGTGGAAAAATTTGCAATAATCAAAAAGGAAAATAAGAGGCAGATGGATATGACATTTTAAAAGAAACAGGTTGGATAAAAGATTAATTTTAATGAGAGGTATAAATTTAGCGACAGCGACAGGTTGAAAAGGTTTTTGAAAGCTTTCATTACTGTATATTAATTTTAATGACCTTTGTCGGTTTTTATCGGTTCAGTTAATCGGCGGCAGGCAAAAATGGAAAAAATGAAATAATATCCTTTGCCGGTATCAAGTGTGCTCAATTTTTTAAATGAGATCTCATTAAAATTTTAATGACCTTTGTCGGTTTTTATCGGTTCAGTTAATCGGCGGCAGGCAAAAATGGAAAAAATGAAATAATATCCTTTGCCGGTATCAAGTGTGCTCAATTTTTTAAATGAGATGTCATTAAATACCTTTTTTCACTATATATTCGGGATAACGTACATAAGAACGTTTTTAATTAGAAATAATTAATGACGCTGTAGATGCTTTAAATTTTATGAATTGATGGTAAATCAAAGAAAGTCAAAGTCATTAACTTCACGCGTCACATCAAACTCAATTATAAAGCATGAAGCGTTAACCCTAGCTAAAGCTTACCTTGCCCCAAAACTCTATGGTCAAGCTTATATCACATACATGGTTACGAGTACAACAACCGCAAAGCTTAACATTACCCCACCGCGTGTAAAGTTGTATTTAAAGGCGACTGAGGATTATAGCAGATCTGATCTGGCTTTTCCGAAATGGACACAACCGACACGGTAAAAATACATGTTATGTTGGGAATTACTCTCACTAACTAACCTTCTCCCGTTCTGGTACACCTGGTTTACTTTTATATTAAAAAGGAATGTGCAGTTCATTCATTCAGTCCAGCTACCACGTGAGATCGACTCAGGTACTTCATAGTTATCAAGTCACCAAGATGAACAGGAAAACAAGATGAAACATAGAAGCGTCTCTCTCTCTCTCTCTAAACTGACCCCAGGTGGTTTGATAAATGAATGCCCAACAGCAGCAAGCCTGTCTGTACGGGTCGTTGTCCAAGCCAACAGACAGACAGAGTGAATCGGTCTGCTATAAAGCAACTAAATGGCCCTATCCAAAGAATGAAGGAAACTTGCATACGCTGTGACTGTAGTAGGAGTAGTAGTACGTAAGGAGGTGTGTTATTTTTCCCGATATTATAATTGGCAGGGGTGCTGCGTAGCAAGAAACGATTACGTTTTATGCATTTAAAATAAGCTCGCGATAAATAGATAGATAAACAGGATAGAAGGATATTTGGCTTCCAGGCTACCTACTACCACCACCGTACTTTCTCTCGACTTTCTCTTCTTCTTCTTCCTTCGTCCATTTATTTATGTGAGCCAAGCACAGCTTTATAGACTGCGGAAATAATAGGAAAAGGATGCAGCAGCAGCAATGCCGTGGTTGTAGAAATAGATACATCGTAAAAAACCCTCAGCAAAATCTCTTTTCGTCCTTCTCGCCTTTGTCGTTTCAAGGGAAGCAGAGGAAAATGCAATGCTGTTTTCTCAGCCCCTCTTTCTCTCTGGTTTGCCCTAACCCAACATCCCAACTCCCTACTGACAATATATAACTGCTTTGCACACTGATGGATTGCCAGGGTGAGCAAGGAAAAAGCTGATCGTTTCTCTCTCTCTCTCTCGAAAAATTGGAGCTTCCACATGACAGCCGATATTATAGGGAATGAAAGTAAAAGTAAACCAAGTCAAAGCTAAATAAAATAAAAAGTAAACCAAAGAGAGAAATAGTTGGCCTTTTTTATGAATTAAAAAAAAGTCCCAGAGTCAGACCAATAATACAAAGTGTTTGTGAGAGAGATCGAGCGAAAGCCCAGAAACTTTATGTTCTTACTTCTGCGAAGGCTGCTAACCCATTTACTGATAAAGGATTTCAGTTCCACCATCGAAAAGGGAACCAATAGGAGAGCCAGAGCCTTTAAAAGTAACCACAGCCTAAATGCAGTTCTTGTTTCCAAAAAAATAGTTCACTCCACTCACTGCATATTATATACTAAACACCAACAACTGCGTACGTTTTGTAAAATTATCCCGCTGCTTGTACTGTGTGGGTGGGCTTCAGTGTCTTATCTCACCTCCAATTACATTCCTTTTTAGCCCGGAATACGAAACATTTTCGTGGGAGGATTTGTTTTCCTTCCTCCAATGTTATCAGCACGTAATGACACCTCCCGTTGTAATTCTTGGTTACAATATTATCGTGCTGACTGGAAGACAATAAGAGACACGAAATTTACGAGGAAAATCGGATGTTCCCTGGAGACAGTAATGTATACGTTATTAAATTATAATCCTATTGAATACTTAACGTTAATTCATGTATGTCACTGCGATATATTGTTGTTGTTGGTGGCGCTATTTCTTTTGTAATTGTGAAAACCAATTGCGATATCTTATATAATGCCGTTGGATACCTTTATAGTGTTGCCCGTACATATTATTATTATTATCATCATCCCGTAGTGTGTCTCTGTGAATGATAATCATCCCTGACGCATATCCCATTTTTTTCGCAAATGGCTTCCCTGGGAAATGAAAGGACAAGGGGAGCTTGACAAAAATTACACTTTATAGCAGACAACGACATAGAGCCTTTTATAGAGCTAGACAGATGGAGATATATATCTTGTATACGTTCTGCCGCAGTACTGCACTAGCATTCCTATTATTTATTATTTACTTCCTCAAATTTGTTTGCCCATCTATTAAACTAAATTCTCCACAATATTTTGCATTTCATCATTCCACCATGTCGCCGTCGGCGGCGAATATTTTTCATTTTGATGTTTGTGTGTCGTCGTCGTCGTGGTCGTCATCCTGTGATGATGATTTACTTGCGAGAGAGACACGAGTACGTATACAATTTGTAGATACAGTTGTACGTGAGTCGCTTCTAGCAAATCTAGTAAACAGCGATATCCACACACCGAGAGAGAGAGAGAGAGAGAACCATAACCATCCCTGAAATCATCAGAGATTCTCTCTCTCTCTCTCTCTCTGTCCCATTTACTTTCCATGATGACTGTATGTGGTAAAAGTTGTTGGTAGTTTGTAGTTTTCTCAACGACAGATATACTCTCTCTCTCTCTCTTTCTCTCTCTCTTTCTATTATTACACCTTGTCGTCATGCATGTGTAACAGAAAAGACAGCGAGAGGGAAAGCAAGTGTTCAATGATACACATCTTTTCTCCCAGAGAGAGTCCCTTCCTGTAGTCCATTATGTTGTTTCGGCTGAGAGAAACACGCGGCTGTTGATGTTGTCGTTGACAGAGCTACACGGGGGAAGAAGCCTACCACCACAGCAGCAGAGGGGGGAGGGGACAAGGGGAAGACAACACGGAAAATGTATCCTAGAAGATGAAGGCCGCACAAGAAGAATAAGAGGAAAAGTGGTGGTAGTGGTGTTGTGGAGAGCAACAAACGAAATGTCATGTATGCATGGCTTGTCTGTTGTTATCGTCATTTGTTATTGTTTTATTGCACGTTCATAACTACCCCTACCTAGAAACCTACTTTCGGACTACCACTTGTGCGCGCTTTAATAACGGTATCGTCATCAGGATCTTTTAGTTTGGTTATAATAGTAAAATAAGTATTCCAGGCATGTTTACAGTTTCACCACGACAAACTGGAATAGTAAGAGAGATATAGAGGTGAGTGTATAGGTACAGGAATACAGCCGGTGAAATTATTTTACACACAGAATCATCATCACCATCATCATTGTCGTCATTATCATCATCATCATCATCTTTACCCCCAGACCGTGGTCGTCACTGTCGCCAGTAGCGAACGCTAAATTCCCTACAGCATCATTATTATGATCCCGGTTGGTTGACAGGTTCCCACAAAAAGGGCAACATGATACGGCACAATCACAATAACGAACAAACAACGGCAAAGATAACAATCAAGGTATGTATTTGTGGATGGCGAACATAAAAATGTGACTTTCTTCCCAGAACCGTCTTTTGGTGGCATGCAAGGGTTTTCAAGGAAGCGGTTTATTACGCACGTTAGTAGTCTAGCAGTAGTTAGCACTTATATGGCAACTAACTGCGTGGTATTATCGGTGATTGTATACATTAACGATCGTCAGCGTATTATTGATACTAACGGTAACGGTAATGATTAAAGTGTTTAGCCACACAACTGTATAGCTTTTTCTATTATGTTGTCATCAGTGTTTGAAGACAAATCTATTTTGGGTGAGGAAAATTACGTCATCGCAGCATTATCATTTTTACCCAGCGTTGGGCATTGCTCACCTAATAAAACAATTTAGTTCGCGTGCTTTTCCATAGCAACTGCTTCGGAGAAAATGACTAGCCGTACGAGTCGCCTTGTAGTTGTAGAATTCCACACCGGTAATAGGAATGGAAATAAGGGGAAATTTTCAAAGAACAAAAGCATTTTGACCGACGACACCGCACTGTCCCTTTCCCTCCCTCACTCTGGTTCTCTGGCTGTCTCTCCCTTTTGTTGTTTTAGCCACTGTCAGGAAAACGACGAACACCGGGCATTTTCCTGGGGTATTTAACAAAAACAGTCATTGTTGTTCTCTTCGTCATCCTTGCCGTCACCAGAGCAGTATCTCTCTTTATGCATAGTTAATAATAATCATGTAGCCAACAGAGGAAAACATCAGAGAGGTTACATGAGGATGATGGAACACTACGACAATATTATTATCATCATCTAACTACTTGACTATGTGGGCAAGCAAACTGGAGGAGAAAGGAAACGATGGAATGAGTAGCTCCAGTTTGCACAATCATCAACCTTGACTACAGAGTTTTGTCGTTGTCAAAAACGGAAGTGAAAAGGAAAAGCGAAATCACGTGTTTGTGAATGAGAGAAAGATAGAGAAACTCTCTGGGTAGTAATCACGTTAGAGTCAAGGAAGCATGACGTTCGTGTGTGAGTCTCCGTGGAGTCTTGAAAATGATTTTATGATTTTCTCACTGTTCTCAAATTCATTTATTTTTTTTGTCTTTTTGTTTGAAAACAACGACAAAGATAAAAAAAGAAATGCCCTCGATACTGAAAGGAATCACAGAGGGACCATACACCAGAGAGGGTTTGGGGAAATCTCTATTTTGCCAAGTCTTTATGGTCGAGTTATTTACTACACAGTAATTAGTTTTTATGACATCAGGTAGCAGCAGAGAGGCAAGCAGAACGTAACAGCGATATGGTTGTTTCGTGATGCGGTAATGAGGATCGACATCCTCTCCACTGGTAAGAGTCGCTCTTCTGTTCAAAACGTGGTAAAATAATAAAAAAAAACAAAAAAGAAGGAAAACAGAGACCTTACGGATTTGACCGATTTTCATTTGTGTACTGTTTGAAGCTGGGTTTGCATAACTAGTACCTCTGGTTTTAATTATGCTCACGAGAAGAGAGTTACGAGGATAATTGAGGGAATAATTTTTTCCGGGTTGCGTTAGGTAGACTAGAGAGGGGGTTGAGGAGAAGGAGGATCAGAGGAAGCACGTGTAGTAAGAGTGCACTATTTATTTACGTGTACATATATTTATATACCATTGTTCTACTTTTAGGATAGAATATGCTAAGAGAAAGGAATGGAGGGACAAAATGGTAACGTCCTGACTATGGTATAAAAAATGAATGAGTTCACTAGGTACTTCATCTAGGTGGTGGGCGAGAATTAGAAAACAAGGGGGCTAGAGGCCATTTAGAGGATTTTGCCAATAAAACTCGAAACTTGAGGGTCTTTGAAGATAAAAAGCTACAACGTCCACTAAAACATGGGTGAAGCATTTGTCGACTTTCCAGTCAATACGCAAAATCCAAAATGCAAGTTTAATACCTTACATGCTTATACATCTAATTGGATAGAATTGATAAGACTGAACATACCTAGCCAGTCCAACAATTTTATAGTGATTAGTTTCCATCTTGACAAAAAACATATTTTGCCCGGTATCAACTTTCCACTACTTTGACATGCACTAAGAAACGATACCTTGTACTAAAAATTCGTCAAAAATACCCCGTATTTTAGTACACATAAGCTAACTTACACGTCAAAGTTTGCTAGGTTATTTTTTCAGCCACATAAAAACTCGTATATCAGCAGCTAGCCAAAAATAGGAGAAAATAATTAGCTGAATACTTCAGTTAATTGGCCAAGCTAATCTAATCATATACATATTTGCCCATTTTAACAACGGGCTTTCTTCCACCTTTATCGTCGCTCAACCGAGAAAAATACTGCAAATGTACACACGTATGTGTGTATAAGCACGTCATCCGCAAAAAAAAAAACGCTGGCAAGATTGCTGCTGCTGCTTTCCTTGTATCGTATCATTTGTATCCGTTGTATCCATTTTCACCTTGTTTTATTTCCCTACCTTTTTCCCCTATCGTGCCTATCCACCTAATTAGTTAGCAAACCGAAAGAAGCGAGTGAATAGAGCTGCTCAAAAGCTTTGCCCTGCCCTTGTTTCCCTCGTCACCCAAAAAAAATACAGCAGATTGTATCAAAAGTTAAAATTCATAAATAATTCAAATGAATACATAACTAGGAAGTAAGTAGAAAAGGCAGAGAGATAGAGAAAGAGAGATAGAGAGAAAGGTAGAGAGACTCTTTCGAAAGGAAAGAAATAAAAAAAGTCACCGTCTTTCAGCGTCATCATTGTACCATCTTGTCTTCGTCGTCTTTTTTCCCTTCCATCCGGCTCTTCCTTTTTCCTCTTCAGTTAGAAAAGATTTTTTTATTTCCTATTTGTAAGAACTCAGGAGAAAACAACAGGGGAAAAAGTGTGAAACACTTAAATTTTTCTCGGATTTCTTGTTCTCCCCTCTTGTCTGGCTTTTCATTACTGTCACCGAGCACAGATCAAATGAATACCCGGAATAAGAGAGAGAGAGAGAAAAAAAAATCTCTCAATAAAATGTCATAAAAAGGGAGAATGAAAGAAAAGAAACAAGCATGTAATATGCATGTAATTCTGTTACAAATCGTTGTCGTCTTCGTTTTTGAATAAAGTACAAGTAGAGAACTCTCTAAGGAAAAAATCAAACAGGGGGAAAAATCTCAAAGTTTTAGCATTTTCTCCCACTCTCTCTTTTTCTCTTCAAATTTTCTCCTTTTCTCTCTCGTTGGCTGTTTTTTTGTCTTTTGTTTGCAAACTAGACGCACGTCTTTGGCTCTTGAGTAAAAGCAAGCAAGAAACCTGAGAATTACTGGACGAGTTATTTTTTTCACAAACTTATTCTCTGAAGGTAGATCTACATTTTATACCTAAGCACGCAGAAAGATGACAAATTAGATGCTTATTAGTCGTTATAGTTAAGAAGAAGAAGAGTAAGAAGAAAAGACAAGAGCATTTTTTCATTATTTGTTCCATCATTTTTAACTGCTCACTTGTCATGCTCCACATAAAAAATACACACGGGTTTCTCGTTTTCAATCCAGTTTCTTTCAATTCAATTTCCTGGGCAGGCAAAATGGAGAGAGACAGAGAGAAAGACAGAGAGTTCCACATCGAGGTAGAGAGATTTTCCTGTCAGTCGATTTTTCTTGGGAAGAAGCTACACGATGAACTGATAATCAAGTGAAGAGAGGGAATTGTGCAGTCAGGAGAAAATATCCCGGCATAATTATACAAGTAGTTTTTGTGTCAGAAAAGATTTTTTTTTTGGCGAAGACTCCAAATGAAGAATTTGGGGTAGAGAAAAGATGATAATGACAGTAATCACGAAATTCACTGAATATTAAACGGAAGATGAGGAGAGAAAAGAAAATGTGCCCAGGAACGGTTGGTTTGTTCCAGTGTTTTAGGGGTTTTCTTACGAAACCACACTAATACATGCATACACACACCAGGTGGAGAATGAAAGACAACGATGCGGAATTTTGGTAAGACAGCGTAGTAATGTAAGACATCCTTGAAAGCAATTATGAAAATGGATCTGGTCTCTCCCTCCCAAAAAAAGCTTGTATCACTACAACAAAGCATCCAAATCATAATAACCTCTTTACAAGGTACTCCTGCTACTACAACAACGTAGTACGCTGTGCAGAGCAAAGACAAATGTTCAAATCATTTTGGTATTATTAATTACCAGAAATGTTTCAAGCGCTTTCCACTTGCTGTGTGGATGACAGAACAAAAAAAGTTTGACAGTGATAGTAGTGGGCTAGATTTTTTTGAAGATGTAGGCGGAGTTTCAAAGGTCTTTAGTAGCAGACTAGTGATGATATTGTACAAGCACAACCGTCACGTGAGATGCTTTAAATTTTGTTAGTTGAATGATGCGGGTTTGTGTATGTACGTGTAGGTTATAATGGATCCAAAATAGGTATTTTGGTGTTTGCCAAAATGATGAGAAATGCAAGGAATCGATTTATTTTCTCGCCATTTCTCATTCCCAATGTTGAATGAGACAACTTCAAGGGAAAAGGTGCAATGCCACATGCGTGGCACACATAAACCAAAACCAAGACAGCAGACTGACTGCTAGACTGATAGATTAACTGATGGATCATAGCACCCAAAAAAATGGAGACCATTTTCTCGCAGTCTATTTGCAGCAGAGATGTATGTACCGATGATATGCAAAATTGGCGAATACTAAGAAAAGGTGGACTTTTTGTGGGGAAAGAATATACAGTATGTCCCATATAATAGTACAAAAATCAGTTTATTCTATTAAACTTCTTTATTTAAAAAATATAAATGACAATAATTGGACAGTGGACAGACGTGGATGTCGTTTATAATTTCAAGTTTATACGAGGGGCTAACCAAATTTATTGACGCGTCTTCGTTTAGCAATATCTCTCGTGAATGTAAATCAC
>JAHZNB010003843.1:0-12255 GCA_027744295.1 Callyntrura guangdongensis
AACGCATGAGTCCACTGGCGGAAGCACTTAGACCGCAAGCTGGAGATGGTGATATCGATGAGGAAGAAGACAGCGACGAAGACGTAATCGATGAAATTGGAGCAAGAGGAGATTCTGAATTCGCTCCCAGTTCCGAGGCTGCCATTCTGGGTATTAAAGATGAACTGGAAAATCAAGCAAGACTTTCGACCTCGATAGGTACAGAAGCAAAAATGAGAACAGATGCGCTAACAGAGCTTAAAGAAAAAGAAACAGCTTTTAG
This sequence comes from Callyntrura guangdongensis, assembly GCA_027744295.1. Taxonomy (NCBI): domain Eukaryota; kingdom Metazoa; phylum Arthropoda; class Collembola; order Entomobryomorpha; family Paronellidae; genus Callyntrura; species Callyntrura guangdongensis. The sequence continues at coordinate 263 of JAHZNB010003843.1, forward strand.
ACAACACGAAGAACAAAAGAAAACGCTCCATGACCGACTGGAATCTCTCCAAAAGAAAATTTTAGTAGGTGGAGTGAATCTTTTGGATAAATCCCAAGAGCAAGAGGAACTTCTCCAGAGATCCATGAAAGAAATTCAACAAAAACGGGAAGAGGAGAAACAACTGCAAACCCACTTGGCGCTCCAGGAGGCTGAACGTGTCTCTCTCGAAGAACAAATTATCAACTGTCAAGAACAGAACCTTTTGTTGAGCAAAAAAGTTAGGAAATTATACAATCAATACCAGCAAACTAAAAATGAGTTGCACAATCGCAAAATGGAATACAAAGAGGAAGCTGACACCCTTCTAGACAGCGTTCACAAGCTGAGCAAAGAGCTGAATTATCAAAACGTCATCATTGACAGTTTTATTCCAAAAGGCTACCAACAGCTAATAGAAAAAGCTACTTTGTGGAGTGAAGATACTGGAGAGTGGAGTCTTAAATGTATTGCCTACGCTGGAAATAACATGAAGGATGAAGAGGATGAAGCAGAAGAAGCTCCCCAGGAGTCAGCTCAACTCCAAAGTGTAGATTTGTCATTTATGTATCTAGAACTGGATGATTCATCGTCTACTTCCGCAGGACCGTTGGTTGACGATGACGTTAAATTGCATGACATGTAATTACATAAGACATTGTAGGCTGTTGTCCAAAATTTGGCAATTTCGCGACATAATTTAGTACTTGCTCCGTCCAGTGTTTACTTATATCCTTTTTATTATCATTACTCAAATTTAACATCAGTTTTTTTGTTATGTTGTATATGTCAATTATCCTAAGTACTTTGGCAGTACCCTTATAAAATAATGATGATGATGATAATAATAATAAGTAGTTTATATAATGCAAAAGACTTATTTTATATAGATATCTTTTAAGTACCTACATTCAGTATTGCTGTTATATTTTCGTTGTATAAAGACCTGCATCTCAATCAACTCTTAGTTGTTTTATAGATCTAAAATGCTGTGGTTAATTTTGCACAGCGATAATTATATACATAACATAAAATGAGCTCGCCTTTATCATGATCATGCTAATAAAAAAGAATTTTGAAATTACATACACAAGATTACATCAAAGAACTCTGCACACTATAAAATATTATCATGTGTGAAAAATCAAAATATTGTAAAAATGCAATTAATTTGTGGACAATAGACATAACTATACGAACCACTTTACCACCACACGACGTGGTATACCAACGATGAAGAAATTAAACTCTTACGTTTTTAACAACAAAAAAGCTGTACACACATATTATTTTCAAATTTAATAACTGCTCAAACATTGATTATTTATGCATGCCGTGCAATATTATATGATTGTCAAAAAAGAAGTTTAAATCAGACTTCTTTCTATTCAAATATCATGCATTTTTACAAATTCAAAAGTCATTTCCCTGCTGAAATATTTTAACCTCTGCTACATTTTATATGCTAATTAGGTTTACGATTGAAAACACAATTTTCTTCCACACACGCGCACAATTATAAAAATCAATTAAAATTTCCCTCTTCTTGCGTCTCAATCCATTTCACACACATATGCACATATACTGACACAAAGGTTGACCAAAACTTGACAATTACAATTATTAGTATCCAACTGTGGGTGATAATATGTTTAAACACCAACAGTCGTAAAAAAATTATTCTAGTACACGTATAAACGTAGGTATAATAATATAACTTAAGCATTTAAGATGTGTAGTCAAACTTAAATTGCTAAAATATAAAATGACCGTTATGTATAACATTATATTATATATCGTATAATTTTAACTCTAAACTATAGTACAAACATTACAACTAAAATGATGGCATTCCTTCAAGTTTGTTTGTTTCTTTTTTAAGGATAAAAAACTATGTTAGTAAAAAATCCAGATTTTTCTGTAGAAAGTTTTTTTACATGGAAGTTTAAATACGAAAAAGTCAAATAGTTACAACAGACAGACAAAAAAATTAAAGAGACCAGTCAGATTACAAGAAAATATTTTGATTTATTTTATTTTTTCGTCACACGCAATTTCAATGCAAATTAATACTGGATTCGTTAACATCTAGTCATTAAGCAGGGCCGATAAAAACTTGTGTATTTGGTTTTAGTTTTTGAACAACTCCAGAAGAGTAAGAAATTCCTTTGTGTAAGGGATGCTGAGGATGACGGAGGAGAAATTGCAAAGGGACCGCTAAAAATCCATTAAATCGACCTGTTCGATTCGTTGAACGTCTTTAGTAGTTGTAGGGGTATTGTGTGTTTTGAGCATAGGCGTAGGGGGTTGGGTAAGCATATCCGTAGGCGTATCCAGGTTGTTTCTGAGGGTAAACTGTAAGGTTGCATAATAAATAGAGAAATTTTAATTTAAAATTTCCCAAAATAATTACAAGCAACGTAATGACTTGTTGAGAGTCACACATGAGCTAATTAACATTAATTAAATCATTCTTTTTTTTAGATGTTAATAACAATAAGTACTTTTGTAAATATATTTTGCAAGCATCTATGAGCGTATTACAGAAAATTAGTAATTTTGTAGCAAAATTCCACCATCACAAGATAATATTTTCTCCGTATTTTGCACTGTCAGCAATGCATAGTTAATTTTTAAACCACAATACAAGTTACAATTGCGATTACTACGAATAAAAAAGCACTATATTGGTAAACAACTTATATATCCGAAATACCAATCTAAAACGAATTATCTATAAGGATATCATATTGGCTTTAGGCTTTAGCTTAATCCATATTAATATCGGAAATTTCAAACAGCACCTTAATTAGGCATACGTACGATTTTTTTTGTAAAAACGCAGTAATCTTGTTAGCAGTTAGGCTGCAGCAGTACTGTGAAGTCAATAAAGTCGGATTTTTACTCATTAAAAAGTTACAATTAGCACATAATGCAACATCTAGCATTCAGCAGCAAAAAAAAACTAGACAGCATTCGATTGATATTATTATTGCTTGTGTACATGTAAGGATTGCGGATTTTCCGTGATCTGTGTGTGCTACTTTCAACTGTCATGATTTGCTTTCTAAATCAACAATGTTTATGGAATGGCAAGGCATTTTCCTGCCCTACCATCATGAATGAAAACTGAAAAGGTAAATAATTGCTAGTTACTACATGTTAAACAAATGCTGGTTTTTTAACTACTGAGTATATATACCTCTAGATAATGATAATCTGTTAAATAGGCATAATTTGCTTATGTTTTCTACTTGCCATAATTTACTTTACTGCGTTTACTCTATACGATACAAACAACAATTGCTACTTTGAAAATACAAATACGGCAAGATTATGATCAAATAGCAGTGAGTTTAGTTTACGTACGTATGTAAGTGCGTTAACATAAAAGTCGCCGTATCTCGAAACGGTAAGTAAATTTCTAACGTCTTTGTGGTGTTATTGACTGATTGGCGAATTTACACTAACAAAATTTGAAGAAAACAGCAATATATGCTGTAGTATATTTTCTTGATGTTCTTATCAATCCGTACGCGATAACTTGATGTAGTACACAACGTCAAAATGAACGATGATACGTTAACAATTAAATAAACCCTGTTTGAATTGAATGAAGTAATCGTTTACAAAAGGTAAAAGTATTAACTTGATCTTTGCCCTGTTTTTGTGAAGATTTTTGCAGTTAAATTCGCATAAACATGGTTCCTTTAGTAAAAAAAAGTAACCCCCATCATCATCATTACTGTTAATTGAACGTTCGTTTCTGTGCAATTAATTCATCATAAATTCATAAATGCTTTTTTATCTGACGCCTGCATCCTTTTGAATATTATGAATACCTACCAGTAATAAGTTTTTAGAACTGAGAAAGATGAAAAAATTGCTCGTGTGTGGTTGCATCTTGATTTTTTCAAAAGAGAATCAATAATACTGGCAGAAGAGATTGTAATCTGTCTGCCCTATTTAATTTCCTTTTCACTTTCTCTGATGATGATTAGCCATCAATTACCGTGTGCGTACAAACGGATACCTATTATATGGGCAGTAGCAAAAGGAACTTAAATGTAGCATGTAAAATATATATTAAAGCCAGTGGCCTGTGTATCCATATCTTAACAAATTAATAGCCAGTTTTTTTAGTTCGTCTGTTAAAAAAATATCTGATTCTGAAGGTCGACGGACACACCATTTATTAATCGATCATGATTAGCTAGCTATCAACTTTTGTTCATTGATTGAAATCATTTATAAGCAACTCAATTCTGCTTTTCTATTTCCAAGTTGCTTATTTTCAACTGGCTTTATAATCAACTACACGTTTAAATACATGTGATTCGAATGTGGGCAGATCATCTATTGAGCGTTTACGCGTGCATTTCCTTTTTTGATGATACACTCTATTATAGTAGAGCAGATAGCTATATAGTTTCAACTTGAAAAGACTTTTATTGATTTTTAGCAATTTGTATTCATTCATTCATTCATACCAATATGGCAAGCGAAATGACGAAGCGATTGTAGTTTATAATTTAATGACTTATAAAAACTCGAAGTTAAAGCTGTAAATTATCTTTTTTTGTGGAGAAACACCTTAGGAGACATTTTTGTTAATGTTTTATTTTTAATGAATTACCCGGCATGAGGTAGTGCATATGTTGATTCTCAAGGCCACCGAAACTGTTCTCTCCTCGGAGACAGACGGCAGCACCTGAGAACAGGATCGCAGCAATCAAAGCCCATCCCACTCCGATCCAAGCGAGCACATACGACCAGTCATAGGACCAAACTGAGGAGGACTTAAGGCCCTTCAGTTGGTAATATTGCGATGCAGTTGGAGGCGTCATTCAGTATTGGTAGTGATAGTAGTAGGAGTAGTAGAAGCAGCAGTTGTTAACAGTTGTGTTATTTTGTTAGAATGTTAGATAATTTCGGGTTAATTATTTTTGTCAGTGGTAAAAAAGTGGTAGTAGCGGTAGTTGGTCAACGTAACAGGCGGCAGCAACAACAACAGCCAAAGGCGAACAGTAGTAGTATAGTAGTAGCATCAGCATCAATCAATCAGCCAGCAAAAAACAAAACAAAAAATATGCCGAAGGTTAATTTATGAGAATGATAAAAATGGTTTTTAAAATTAACCTGTCATGTAGTATTGATTTTGGGCGTAAGCCATTTTGTCATTTTCACGACTGAGACAAGTAGCTGCTCCAGCAAACAAAATGGCGGACACAAGGCTAAAACCGACTGACAACCATGACAAGTAGAATGACCAGTCCCATGAATAGGTGTAGTTTTCTTTCAAAGGCTATATAAATTAGTACATATTATGGTCAGGTCAGTACTTCATACTTGGAATTTTTTGTTTGAAATTGAAAACTAATATTTTCAAATTGATATTTGCAATGTTGTTAGTTCACATAAAATTCAGTCAGGTTGTTTCTCATCGGAAAATTAGTAAATTTCGTGACAAAGATGTATTGAATTTTTGGCTTCAAATTTAAAATGTGTGATGCATACAGTAACAATATAGCCAGTTAATTTTAAATATAACTAAGCGTCTCTTTTTTACCAGTGGCCAGTCCTTCAAGTAGTTGCTTCCTGTCAGTTTTTCCGTTTCGTAATACTCCACTCCATGCCATAATCCCATGCCACCGGCACTGAAAAGACCTAAAAAATCATGAAAAACGTTCATGTCAATAGAACCTCTTATGTTGTATGTAATTATGAATTCGTCATCGGAGTTTAAATAAGACTGTTTAAACCATGCATATAACATGAGTATTGCATAAAAAGTTGCTGTATTTACATGTCAGAAGCATCAGAATTGCAGTAGCTGTAATGTTTCCAGACGATCTTCTCCAGCATCCAGCAACACCCGTCCAAAAAGCAATGAACACATAAACAAAAGCCAGGATGAATAGTCCAATCATTCCACGTCCCATATCTGAAAAGAAAAATATGATTATTACAGGTCAAGGGATTTGCATTGCAAATTGCAATAAATATAAACACTTCAACCAGATTTAGTCTATTTTTTGTATCACGCGTGTTCAGCATAACAATTCATGGGAAGACCCGATAAGTCAAACCGCTTCTTCGCATAGGTATATTTTTTTGCAATACATGTTTTTCCAACACATACATTTTTTCATGTTAGGTAGGTAGACTAAATCTTAAGAGTTACACAGATTCTTGTTCCATTTCTTTTACATACCTATTGTCATCATCATTTTATAACATGATATTATTCAATTGCTGGTTCACTTAACACCTTAATACCAACCAGGCTTGATGTTCCGCATACGTAACATACATAGATCTTTTTCAAAATTCAGTTTGAACTACACAGGCGCACAGGCAAACCTCACCAAAGTACCGGTACAGGTTGAGTATGCAGAAGTAACCGGACGCTACCGCCAAGTAATGTCAACGTCATCGCACTCATTATTCAAAAACTATGAAATGATGAACGTCGCGTAGTCGTAGTTGTTGTTTCTTTGTTGTTGTAATTTATTCGTTGCCAAAATGATGTATATCTGTGGCTTCATTAGAACTTCTATGTAAAGAGCGTGCAAATTATTGCGGTGCATTTTTACAAATAGTTGACTAATGGTTGTTTTCGCAACTTTTGGTTGACAGTGACAGTGTTACCTGTACTACTCAGCACAGGACTGGGGGTTCGAAATAAAAAATTGTACATCCTCTATATTATCGATTATGCATGCATACAGCAATTATAATAATATTGCTCGTCTAGAGAAGCCATCACATCCACCACTAAATTTCATTCAAGTGAATCAGTGCCAAGCCAAGATTAAAAAAGATCATCATAATCACTACGACGAACCACTGCTGCCGACATTATATCATAATCAACATAAACAGTAAATAAAGTGAGCCCCTCGAGCTTTGGCTTGAATAAAAATGATATTTTATCTAATCAGCAGCACTTATATGACCATCTATGTTACATTTTTATGGTGTGGTGAGTACAACAACGCATGTAAATTAACGCTGTACATACTCCATCCAACATCACCAAGCCAAAAAATATTAACTGATTTTCATTTTACATGGTGTCCAATGAACCGTAAGGAATTGTAATAGGTAAGAAGAGGAGAGGTGTGCTCACTCTTTGCTTGACTCCCAATTTTTGTTTTGTCAAACAGCAAAACAATGGAATCCCGTAATTCCCCTGCTATCATTACTGCATCAATTTTTTATTATAAGCAGTCCTCATAACATTGCCCTATATCTTTGGGAGCATGGAACATTGCATAAAGCAGTGAACCACACGGGAGAAGCGGTATCAAAATTATAAGCGAAAACCACGGGGAAATTCGCAGTATTGTTGCTGCTGTTTTTTAGAGTTTAAAACAGGCACACGATTACATGACGCATACGTATGCTTATACTTACACAACTTTTGTATGTGACACGAAGTAAAAATTTTATTGAACGTTTTTCCGCCTTTCCCTAGTAAATTCTTGTGTCAGTTTGTTACATGTAAATAAATGAATACACCATGAGCAATCATATTACATTTGATATGCCTGAATAAAACAATCATCATTGCGTGGTTGAATAAGCATCTTCGTGAAAATACATTGAAAACGATAACTTTTTTTGTGTGACATAAATAAAATACAGTCAGGGTTTTCAAGGGGAAAAAACTAAAAACTAATCAAATCTTCCTCAATTTACATTTTTGTGGATGACTTGCTTTCTTCAATACTAATTTTGTGTGTACCATACCCTGCTCAATTTTCTAGACTAGACATGTCTGTAGCATAAATACAACCGAGAGCATATAATAGTTAAACTTTACTTGTAATTTTGGACTTCATTTAAAAGTTGTCACATTCCTTTGTAAGTATGGCACATTCATTGAGACAATCATAATGTGTCCTTATTTATTTTTATAGTCTTCATTAGAAATATATTATTAGACATCATAAAGGACGTCGTATCATTCATTCGTTCTGTATCCATCTATAATTTTGTTTATTCATGTCAGTCAGGAACTAATCCTGCAATAAGGACGAAACGCAAATGCGTTACACTTGCATTATTTTTCTACTCCTACCAGCCTACCAGAAACCATTAAATTTTAAAGCACGTACAGGGTTCTAAACTGCAGACACGACACGTCAAGCGTCATCAAGGAACCTAGTCTTTCGATGGTGACACGGTGAAAACTGAAAAGGAAACATGACGGAAAGTACGCATTTTATAATTGACAGATAAAGTACGCAGAGACAAGTCATGAATGTCATGTTTACACACATGCGACGCTGACTCGAGGAGCTTCAACAATGAATACGGCCATTGAAAAGCTTCTCTAGGTTCTACTACAACCCGACCTACCTGCGTTTAGCAGACAGACGGATAAATGTAAATTATTTCAACAGCAGCCTTTTCCTTGTCCTGTCTTCACTCACTTACATCCTCTCTCCGTATGTATCTTGCATTTTACTGTACGGAGGAGGACACGGAAATGCACAAGTTCTGTTGATTGATATCATAAAAACGAAAGAAACGGAGCAACAGGTACTTGAACTGTACTAAATAATCAGCTTGTCTCATTTTACGCGTATTTTGTAGTAAACACTAGCACCACCACAATGTAGGTAGGTAGGTATATACAATAGCTACACACTCACAAGAGAGACCGAAATTGCTATTTTTAAGAGAAAGGTAACCGAGTGTGTGTGTACTTAGTCGACGTTAAGAAAAGTATACACATAAACTTACCAACTCTTTGTTATTATTATTATTATTCAGTGAATCAAGTCGGTAACGTTTTTGTTTGCTGCATGATCATGATCATGTCATATACACAGACAATGTATATATGTACGTACGTATCAAAAGCAAAAGGTCCATCTTTTGAAAAGCTTGAAAGACTAAAGTGAAGTTGCGGAGTAATACCGTGACTTTTCTGTAGCTGTTGGTGTTTCTATTACCGCCGCCAGTACAATTCGGTTGTGTATGCAAACAGCAGACGATAATTCAGAAGAGAGACGGAGAATAGCATCATCTCCTCATCATCCCAAAAGAAAATGGTAACGGGACTGGTTCATACGGTAAATTCCTTTGAAGCATTACTTGTGAGCGCAAGAGATGTTGGGTCCATAGTTGAACAAGACACAAGAAGACTGCTACAAGTCCATTTTACCAGTGCATAACCAACATAGGCATAACAATGTGAAAATAATATTCTGTCTATCATATTATGAATGTATCAAATGTATGTTTATGTGTGGTTAGTTTCGTAGCATAACGTTAATATGCTTATTTACAGGTATTAATGATTTGAAAAGGTGCGTCAATAAGTAGGAGCTACTAAAAAAGTGTTGCATGAAACGCTGCTAGAGAAACTTTACTGTTTGGATACCACAAAAAAATTATCGAAACCGGCCAGCAGGGCAGTCTGTCATGTCAGACGGAAAAAGAAAGAAAGAAGGTGACTAAATAAAAATGAAAATGTAGGTGATGACGATGATGTTGTTGCTGCAATGTACAAGGTAGTATTTAGAGTGTAGCATTGAAACGTTTCGTAGTGAAACACATGCCGAAAATATTTGCAAATCATCATAAAAAATTTTCTAGCGTTGCACTTGCACACCACACATATCGTCATAAACTCCTTGCGACTTCTATAAAAAAATATGTCTTTGCATCTTTGCATGTCACGGTTTCCTTTCCTCTATGACATATACAAACATAAATATACTGGTGTGCCAGTGGCGTCCACTCCTTTCGCAAGATTTAAGAATGATGATGCAGGGACAACGCCAGATAATACATGCCTGCTGAAAAGTACAATAGAGGCGGCAGTTTGAAGCAAATGCAAAAATAATACGACAACACAGTAGTGTGTGTGTTTTTGGAATTTTTAATCCAACAATTTTGGGCAAACGATTGTGAGGACACACAGCACATGAATAGGCTTTATGATGTGATCATTGTTGACCATCTAAAAATGTTTTGAAATAGTTTGCCGTTATAAGTATCCCGTGTAGTGTGGCACAAACAGCGTACAACACTGCTCAAACATCTTTAATGCAATAATAAAAAACAACATTTTTGTCCCTTTATTCACCTGTTTTTAATCAATTCGACAACTTTACATCTACATATAATATTGTTTGTTGTTGACTGACGCCAAGTACTTCATAAGAGAAATTAAGAAACTCTACAATACATGTAGAGTAGAATGGATGTATAAGTGGTCGGTAGATTAGCATTTAAATGTATTTGCCAAGACGCACTTTTCTTCGTTTCGAAGAAACCAGAAGATTCGTTTCAAGTTTATGCTGGTTTCTAGTACCACGAAAAACACTAGGGTAGGTAAAGTTAATTCATCCCCGTACATACTTTTGCACGAAGTGGACAAACTTGACTTTATCTAGAGTGAAATTGGTTTAGTTATGCTTCGTTCTTATGTCGATTTATGGGTATGAACCTAACTAATACCATGTTTTACTACTTTACTAAAATGCATTGGTTTTCATGACATGAATTAAGATATATGAGTGTGCCAGCTGCGGATATATATTTTTTTTTTAAGTAAATGTAATTCAGTAAAGTACAAGCTGGTACTTTTGTTCTGTTAGTAATGATGATGACTTCCCAAATTACGACAAAACGAGGTTTAAACATGGAGCTCTGCTTGATGTACATTCCATAAGACACAAAATTAATGTCTTTATACAAGGGTTCAATTATGGCATTGGTGCATTATATAGCGGATGTAAGTCCCTCCCAAAAATGGCAAATACCACGGGCCTAGCGTACAAGTGATACCTATTTTATGTGTAGGTACCTATTATCATATCGTATGGTGTTATCATCATCATTCCCGTATCGTATGATTATCAGAATCACGTTAAGTGTAACCTTCAGAGATGTATATCTGTTGCACTACGCCAGAGATGATACAATAAAAACGTAAGGTAAAAGGCTACGCTCGTGCATTGCAATGCCTTAGATGTTAGCAAGTAGTAAAACAAAAATAGTCCCAAGTTTAATCTTAGTTGTTTGTGATGCTTCAGTTCGCTCTCTCTCTCTCTCTTTCTCTCTCGTTGTCGTTTTAGCTGCATTTTATTTGTACAAGTATGACATGGACTACTTAACAAAGTGATGTGAATGTGACCAACAAATAAAAAACAATAATAAAATCCAATTGAGTTTGGCATTGGTAAAATGAAAGGAATGAATGAAAGAAAAGTGTAGTCAGTTCTTTGTATGCAACGCTTGTAGTAGTAACTGCAAAAATGCGATGTCAGCTCTTTTGCCAGTTCTACCACCACCACCACCGAGCGCTCGAGCAACTCACCCTTATAAGAGCTGTTATATACCTGTTTTTGAACCACTAAGAAGTATAAGAGATGTACTTCATGAATATGCATTTGGTATTTTGCTTTTATCTCGCGTTTTTCATTTCTTTACCCTTTTGTATGGCTATCACTGAATAGTACTGTGTGTGCGCTAAACAACTTGACGACTCGAAAAACGGTCAATTACTACGTCCAATCGAGAGGAGAGAATAGCGAAGACAAAAAAAAAATCAAAAGTTGACTCGTCTAGGTCGGTAATAATCAAAAAATTCAGGACACACGAAGGTTCAAGTCACATTGTTTATTTGCCCATGTAGCAGCAAGGCACACAGCGTGCAAACATGAACAAAATCGGAAAAAAATATTCGCCACTACAAAACATGTCTTGTTTACGCACAAATTGTACAGCTGTCATTACTCGACAGTATCAAAAGTTTAAAACGTGTTCAAGTATTTCTTGAGTGTCAGACAAGCATACAATGTGAAAACTCAGGGTTTTCCGTATTATATAGTAATTTAGGTATTTAAGGAATAACCTGATATTGTGTATGCCATGCAACCATTACGACTTCACACGTTGGCATCCGTCTCCGTAAACTCCACCAAGAAAAGAAACTTCAAACTGCATATGAT